>CAJFDF010000107.1:28560-39977 GCA_904067115.1 Aegilops sharonensis
GCAGCTGGCAGCGGCATTGACGTCGAGATCGACGTCGATGAGAGAGAGGACAACCCAAGAATTGAATGGGACTCATCCTTTTTGGCGTTTGGCGGGAAAATTGTCCGAATAGGCCTAGGCTGTCGTTGGGCCTCCTGATCTTGGGGCATGCATGCATATGCATGCAGCCGATTCTCCTGTAGCCGGCGTGTGTCGAATCGAGTCGAATCTAGTTGGTGAGTATAGAAGAAAGATTTGAACTTTCTTTTTTTGTGCTCCCTCCCTTCTCGGTTGAAACTCCGGTCGACGAACGTGGCGGCATGAAAATTGCAGTTGAGACCGACCACCCGGCGGCGTCGTGGGTGGCAACCTCTCCAATGGAAAGGAACCGAGCCGACTGGATGGAATGGAGAGAGACATTCGTGGCAAGACGGCGCACTAGGACGGGATGGGAACTGCGGCTTCGCTGGAAATCGACGGACGGCAGTGCGGATGGCGGCGCATGGTGAAATGGTAGCCGCGATCGAGGTGAAGAGTTACGTCAATGGCATCAATCAATCAACCAAGGCCAAACCCAGGTCGGTGATTGTTTGGTTTCACAACCATAGATAGACTAGAGCAGAGCATCGACAAGTTGCTGCTTGGGTAAAACAAACGCGAGACTTGCAGTCATTGTTGGACAAACACACGACCATCTACGTACTAGATTTTAGCAGAGTGAATGCAAGCAAAGACAAGAATTTTTGCAGCAGAGGAGATCACATGACTATCCAATGGAGGAAATCGATTTAAATTCTTAATTCAAGCTAGCAGCAAATATATGCCAATATCTATCTAACTCTCAGCAGGCATTGCAGCAGCAAACTGAAGTAGCAGAGGATAAAATGGATGTGTCCATGTTTAAATCAGCTAGAGGAGAAAAGGACTGAACCGTATAGCAACAGCGTCTCCATGGACTGAATCGAGGAAATGAGATTTCTTCCATGGCGGCGGGGCTTCTCTATGGCCCTCGTCATGGGTGGAAGAGAGGGGGCGGCTAGGGTTTCGGGCGCCGTCGAGGGGAAGGGAGGTTGGACCCGGCGGTGCTGCACGGCGACCGGGGAGGGATGAGACGGGGCTCTAGCCGGTGGTGCCTGGCCGTGGAGAGGAGAAAGGCTCCAGCCGGCGGCGATCCTCTGTTGCCCGACCAGGGTGGCTCCTCCGCGGAGACAGGAGAGGAGAAGAGAAGAGCCGCGACTGGCGCTCAGCTCTTTATCGTGAATCTCTTCTCCGGTGATCGCGTGGAGCTCTCCGCCACACAGAGGATCATCAGATGCAAGTGTCTTACCAAAAGGCCGAGATCTAGTCGTGCCGCTGGTCAGATCTCGATTAGAAACATCCTCTTCTCCAAGGATCCTTCCTCAACTGATTGCATCATTGCCGGGGTAACCACGGGGTGCAAGATAGCACTCTGCAGTGTTGACTGCCCGAATGGTGGGTGGACGACAAGAGGATGTGAGACCAACACAGAGCTTATGGACATCACCTATACGAACACGGAGCTTATGGACATCACCTTTTGCAACGGTAAGCTCGATGGCCTTACGCCAAAGGAATTGTTGGAGTTCTGCATGAATGAAAATGGTGCTCTGGTGGTCAACATGGTCCGCCGCATTCCTGGTAGCGTGAGGGACTTTAGTATATGGAAAGTGCATGAAAAATACATCTTCGAACTACATGGCAAGTTGGCGATTGTCGTGGGGTTCTCGCCGATGATCTACTCCTGTAGAGCTCAATTTTTAAGGGTGTTTGAGCTCACCAACGCGACGCAGCCATACAGAAACACGAGGCGAGAGGTTACAAGCCTGGGTGACCATGCCTTGTTTTTGGGGCCAGGGTACTGTAAGGCAGTGCACGTGCCCGCCGTGATGGAGGGTCGNTGGGGTAAGAGGATCATCGGATCCCACGATGGTGGCTGGATCACCGCCGCGACTGGCGCTCAGCTCTTTATCGTGAATCTCTTCTCCGGTGATCGCGTGGAGCTCTCCGCCACACAGAGGATCATCAGATGCAAGTGTCTTACCAAAAGGCCGAGATCTAGTCGTGCCGCTGGTCAGATCTCGATTAGAAAAATCCTCTTCTCCAAGGATCCTTCCTCAACTGATTGCATCATTGCCGGGGTAACCACGGGGTGCAAGATAGCACTCTGCAGGGTTGACTGCCCGAATGGTGGGTGGACGACAAGAGGATGTGAGACCAACACAGAGCTTATGGACATCACCTATACGAACACGGAGCTTATGGACATCACCTTTTGCAACGGTAAGCTCGATGGCCTTACGCCAAAGGAATTGTTGGAGTTCTGCATGAATGAAAATGGTGCTCTGGTGGTCAACATGGTCCGCCGCATTCCTGGTAGCGTGAGGGACTTTGGTATATGGAAAGTGCATGAAAAATACATCTTCGAACTACATGGCAAGTTGGCGATTGTCGTGGGGTTCTCGCCGATGATCTACTCCTGTAGAGCTCAATTTTTAAGGGTGTTTGAGCTCACCAACGCGACGCAGCCATACAGAAACACGAGGCGAGAGGTTACAAGCCTGGGTGACCATGCCTTGTTTTTGGGGCCAGGGTACTGTAAGGCAGTGCACGTGCCCGCCGTGATGGAGGGTCGGAGCACGGTGGAAAGGAACTACATCTACTACTTAAAGCAACACATATGTCGTCACCATAATGTGGAATGCTTAAAGAGATTGGACCTAGGTAGCTACAAAATATATTACGGCAAAAGCAAAGGTGTGGATCCCTCAGAGAGGATCAGGTCATGGGGATACCATCGCCGTCATGAGGATGGCAGTAATGGTTGTATTTGGGTTTTGCCGACAGATTTCTAATTGCTCATTCATGCATGTAACACGGGCTCATGTTTAAAAGGACTATATAATATCCATTTTAAAACCTAATTGAATAAGCAGCGCACGTCCTTGACGTGGCACGTGCCTCGCAAACCACACACACGGGCGGAAACATCGAGGACCGGCTGTGTTCGTCCCCGAGACAGAGTCTTCGGTGGGCGATCCCGTGACAGAACGGGCCTAGACTTGGTCTGTCATATCGCGATGACATGCACTAACACAAAGAAGCAATTATTCCCCGTGGCCTACCCCCTCTAGGTGCCGAACAACACCCTAGACCACCGGGGCCACCGAATGGGTGCTCGATATGGAGACCACCCGAGGGGGGAGGGCACCCCTACAAGAGGAACTCTGATTACCTGTAGAGAAACCCTGCTGCAGTGCCGCGAAGAGTTGCCCAGCCCTGTGGACAAGGGGATTTTTATCTCAGCCCAGCCAACAGGTGAGATCCTGCAGTCTGGATTTTTGTGAACAGGTTTTCTTTCTGGTCAACAAACTGCTCTCCTTCCAGCCATGGAGCAAACAACTGTGGAGGAAATTGAACACGTCGAAAATATTGTGTGGTCCGGATTCCTTGGTGACTGGTTCAATCTTTCTACAGCACAACATCTACTTTCTAATATTTTGACCGTAAGCTTTCTTTCTGAATGAAAAGGAAATGCGGGAGAAACTATGATGAGCTACAACATGGACCAGGATTTGGATGGAGGATCTTCCTCCGAGCTGTGCAATGAAATTCCCTTTAACCCCGCAAAAAAAAAACTATGATGAGCTACAGCATGGACCAGGATTTGGATGGATCGTCATTCATGTGCGCAGAAGCTTGAGACTTACAGCCCACCAAACACAGAACGCCCACACCTCACAGTCCTTCATTTCATTTTGTTTTTAATTAATTTCTGTTTTATGTATTTCACTTGCTATATTATTTAGCAGATTGCTTATCATGTTTCAGGACTTCCAGCCTAGCAGAAGCAGTATTGTCAAAAAATGATGATCGACTTACTACCGCGTGACAGCATACTCGGCTGAGCTTCTGCTGCTCTGCAGTTCAGACTTCAGAGTGTGGGTGGGTTGCTCTAGTCCATCAGGATCTTCATTTCTATGGAACAAATCATCCTGCATCTCATCTGGTCACCTTGATTCAGCCACAAGATTCGGTCTGTGGATTCAGGCGATCAGTCGACAAACGCTGATCTGCGGTGCGTCGTCGTAGGTGGGAGATGAAGAGAAGGGGAGGAATAGCGGATTCCTCACCATGGATTGAAGGCTCTCGTCCGTGTGAACCGTCTCCCTTCTCGCGTGCATAGCTCCATCGACGCAAGTTCGATGCCTAGCCTCGCCGGTAGCAAGCGCCATCTGGGCCGGCCCAGGCGCTTGTAACCACTGCCTCGTTTAGTTTTTTGTTTTTTTCATGATTTTATTTTGTTTTTGATTTTTTTTATTTTGTTTATAAGTTAGGACCAAGGTGAGATGCTAAATTTGGGACGGAGGGATGTTACAAAATAAATTTTACATACATTTTTAGAAAAATGTTAATCATGCATTTGCCAAACGTTAAATGTATAGAAAAGTTGTTTCCGATGTATACGAAAATATATAATGTGTATGAAAAAAGTAGATATAAAAAGTCTTTAAAAATGTCGACAATTTACTTGGGAAATGTTACACAAACATGTATATAATTATTTTTTCCTAATGTACATAAAAGAATGTATAATGTGTATGGAAAGAGTAGATATACAGAAATATAGGTTTTTCAAAATTTTAATCATTTATTTCAAAAATGTTAAACCTGTATAAAAAATTGTTCATGTTGAATACCAAAAATGTAAACATGTATTAAAAATGTTCCTTGTATATATAAAAGTGTACCATGTGTATGAAAAATTAGCCACAAATACAAATATTTGAAAAATATTAATAATGTATTTGAAAAAAGTTAAACATTATAAAAAATATTTCCTAATTTATGTGTTGAAGAAAAAATAAAAAGAAGAAGAAGAAAGCGGGAAAACCACATAAACGAAGAAAAACGAAACACCCGACGAAAACCATGAAACCAAGAAAAAGAAAAGATAACCTAAGAGAAACCAAGAAAGGACCAAAGAACCTAATAAAATATGAAAATAGGAAAGAAAAGAGAAAACCCAATAAAACAAAGAAAGGTCAACAGAAAACCAAAGAAAAAAGAAAGAAAATCAAAATAATAAAACCGGACCGAAGAAAAGGAGAAAAATAAAGGAAAACAAAAAATCGAGAATAACTGTGAAGAAACAAAGAAAACCCAAAGGAAAAAACAGAAAAAAAAAGAAAAAGAAAAAGAAGAAAACCAGAGGAGAACCAATGAACAAACATGCGATCAAGCGGCGAGATGCTACTGGCCCGAAAATCCTGAAAATGGGTTGCCAAAAACAATGGGAAGAGGGAATCTCATCGTGCGAGAATTGCTTCCATCTCGCGTGAAGCGACATATAACTCTCGCGCTGAACTTTGTCTTGCTTTTTGAACAACGTCTCAGCTTGGCATTTTCTATCGGGCACCTTTTTTTTTGAGTAACACAACACTTTATTCAAAACTCAATATGGCGGGGAATATATAGGTGATCCGGAGGATCGCCCAACCATACATATGGGCCCACATCTAGACTAGTTGCCATCCTAGCTAGGTTATGGGGCTCACCATTACAAGCGCACTGCTGATTCTATCGGGCACCTTAAGCGCCTGTTTCTTCGTCTGCAGCAAACCGGCGTACAGCGTACTCGGGCTTGGGCTTGGCCCATTTTTGGTTTTTTGGCGTTCTTCAAACCTCAAAAAATACGCATAGATGGGATTCGACACCTGCACCTTACGTTCCGGTCCTAAATGCGATATCCACCAGGGTCGGCTCACAGCTAGAGACCGATTTTTTCAAGGGGCGTGGTATCGCTGTTTTCCTCGTCCCTGGTGGCTGTAACCCTAGCCGCCGCCAGGAAAGGCCGATCTTCCGGCGCCGTCCTCCAGCGGCTCCCCTCCGCCGGCGACCTCGGTCGTCAGTGGTGACGGGGTCGCGGATCCACGCGTGTGGATCGTTTTTTATTTCCTCATAGTCTAGGTTTTTAGGTTTTTCATCGTCTTTGCTTCGGCGGCGACGAAGACAGCGTTGAATAAAGATTCTTCGGATCTTTCCCTGACGAGGCTATCGTTCCTATGGTTGGGGATGGATTTTGGAAACCGGTCTGTTCAAGCAAGGATGGCGTAGCGACGACGGCATCCTCGTGGTGGACCTGTGTCCTCGGGCTCCACTGTTGCGACGGTGTTTGCTCCAGCATCAGCGCAGAGCTTGGGATGTATTCCAGGAGTGGATGTAGATTGTGGTCTGCATCGGCGACATTTGAAAGACAGAACATGTGCCAGGCTCGTGGTTTGTGGATGGCAGGTATGGTTTCCTCCTTCGGCGTCTTAGTCATGGTGGGGTGCCAGATCTGGACTTCGATGGCGTGTCCGGGGTGTTGCCCTGGTCTGATTTGTTCAACGACAAGGGCTTCACTTTTGGTGAGCCATCTTTGAGGTCCGCAAAGTTGCATATCAGCGATGGAGCCGTGTCGTGCTCGGTGAGGAGGTGATTCGTCATTCTTTTCTTCGGTGGCTGCTGTGGTGGTGCCGGAGGAAGATAAAGGGCGTTGGTGTCAAGCTCAGAAATGTTCTGCTATCTTTTCAGTTTTGTCATGTCGGTCTTTACATGGCTTGTACTTTGTTCTTTATGATATGAATGAAACACATATTACCATGCAAAAAAGGGTCAACTCACAGCTTGTGGCTACCTACTCTTTTTCCTCCTCTTTTGATTGTACATCAACTTGCAACCCTGAAAAGATCACTCTACTTTTTTTTCTTTCAGCTTTCTTTGGTCAGTTTTTATTCATTTTTCTCCTTTCGGTTCTTTTGCCAGGTTTTTATTCGTGAACTTTTGCTTCAAAATCTGCGATTTTTTTTCAAAATTGGTGAACTTTTTTAATATCACACACTTTTTCAAATTTTTAAACTTAAAAAAAATCAGTGAACTCTTTTCAAATTTGGTAACTTATTTATAAAATGGATGAATTTTTTCAAATTCATGACTTTTTTTCAAATCGAAGAACTGTTTTTTCAAAAGTGATGAACTTTTCATTCAAATTCGTTAACTTTTTTCAAAATAGATGATTTTTTCTCAAGTTCGGAGAACTATTTCAAATATCTTTTTTTCGAATCCGTGAACATTTTTCAAACTCATGGTCATTTTTCATTGCTGTGAACTTCTTCTTAAATTATTGAACTTTCTCAATTTCATGATTTTTTTAATTCATGACCTTATTTGAATACATGAACTTTTTTTGCATTGGCCAATTTTTTATGTATGTTCGTACACTTTCACAATATGTTCACATTTTTTCATTCACGTTTTTAATGATGTTTTCAAATAACTAAAAAATCTTTGGACACATCAAGGAACTAAACCCAACATCACGTTTTTAATGATGAAAGACCACAAGCTCATCATTGATAAGGGACCATGTACTTCTGACCATATGATCACTAGCACATTCGGTCCCAAGATCCCCAACAATTACACACTAGTTTCTCTTCATTGGGGAAAGATTACACCTTTGGACACATCAAGGAACTAAACCCAACATCAGGAAAAAAACCATTACATTACGTTCTAAGAGAGAATCATGCAATTGCTCCTCAAAGACACCCAATACTCCTAGCACCATCTCAATGCCATGCCACCTCGGCCGCGCTGAGCAGACACACCTCCCTCACCGACGCTGAGTTGTTCAGGTAGAGTTGAAGCAAAATTTAGTAAGATTGGCGCAAATACTTGAGATAACTATTGGATAATAAGAACAGTCAAGACAATGACACAATATGGACAAGAACGCAAATTATATGTGCTTGACAACTAGAATATCGCGTAAAGCTAGTACATGACAATGCCAGCATGGCAAACCATCAGACTGTCGGTGGGTAAACACTTTTGTGACAAAATACACAACAATGAAGTTTCCATGAACAACCTTGTATGAACATATTTGGCATCTCTTCTATAATCCTATCTGTAGCATCTGGCTTCCATTCCTGGGGTAAAACAGTGGTCACTTGTTACAAATCATCCCATTATTTGATCTTAATTAGGTGGCTGAATAACTCAAGCATGGAAAGCAAAAAAAATTATTCTATTGCAAATAGTTGGGGTGAGTTATTTTGAGTTTTCTCTCTTTCTTCTGGCCAGGGGCTGTTGATCCTATAATGCTACTGCTAGGCTGATCCAACGACTGAAGAAATTTCAGCGATGCATGGACAATTAGATTGCGCATCTCCAAAGAAGATTCTATTGCGTTCCAGGGTTTCCCGTGGTGTAAGAGGATCATCGGATCCCACGATGGTGGCTGGATCACCGCCGCGACTGGCGCTCAGCTCTTTATTGTGAATCTCTTCTCCGGTGCTCGGGTGGAGCTCTCCGTCACACAGAGGATCATCAGATGCAAGTGCCTTACCAAAAGGCCGAGATCTAGTCATGCCGCTCGTCAGATCTCCATTAGAAAAATCATCTTCTCCAAGGATCCTTCCTCAAGTGGTTGCATCATTGCCCGGATAACCACGAGGTGCAAGATAGCGCTCTGCAGGATTGGCTGCCCGAATTATGGGTGGACGACAAGAGGATGTGAGACCAACACAGAGCTTATGGGCATCACCTTTACGAACAAAGAGCTTATGGACATCACCTTTTGCAACGGTAAGCTCTATGGCCTTACGTCAAATGAACTGTTAGAGTTCTGCATGAACGAAAATGGTGCTCTGGCGGTCAACTTGGTCCGCTGCATGCCCGGTAGTGCGACGGTAATAGGTATATGGAAAGTGCATGAAAAATACATCTTCGAACTACGTGGCAAGTTGGCAATTGTCTTGGATATTGCATCTCATATATTCGAAATTGGTGGTAGATATGCATGTTACACTTCCGGGATTTGTTTTTTTTTTCTCTAGGGGGATGTCTCATGTAACTCAAATTAATTAATACTTTTGAAATATAAGCAGCCGCTGCACACCACCACGGGAGGAGAGCGTCGCTGCAAACCACGGCCAGGGGGCGTTGTCCCTGGTCGATCGCCGCGGGCGGATGATCGCAACTGTCGCTGCCCCAACCGCTCCAGCAGGCCGCCGCCTCCCCCAACAATATCCCAACCGCAAAAAGAAAAAAAACATCCAGCCACCTTCGGCAGCTGGGCCTGCCGCCACCGCGGCCGAGGCCATTGGACCTTCTCTACATACACAAAAAAGAGTCAAAATAATATATTTCATATAGATGAAATAAAAAGTGCAGGTTTTTGGATTTTATTTTATTTTATTTGAAAAGAAGGATGACCCCCGGCCTCTGCAGATGACTGTGCGCTATGCGGTGCGGAGGAGGAGGCAGCCGCCATGTCTCAGCAGCGGTTTTTTCTTCTTAGATTTTTACGGGTGGGGCGAGAGAGGATGAGGAGGGAGCGCGTCCGACGGCTATGCGGGGACTAATCCAACGGCTAGCGTGCGACCAGCCAAAATTGGGGCTGGCAAACAACGGGACGATGCACGTCTCGCTCTCGCATCGCATCGCATTGCACGAAGAAGAAGAGGACGCCGCGCGAGGCGTGCGTGGTGCGCAAGGATGGGATGGGATCGGACCTTCGCGATGGCGCGACGCCTCCTCGAAGAAAAAGTTATTTTATTATTATATTCTCTTCTATGAGAAAAAGAAACCCATCAATCCCCGCCTCCTCGGCTCGATTCAATCCCACCGCTTAATTGACACCCCTCTCTCTCTCTCTTTCCACGTCGGCGACCATGCCTCCGTGCGGCGTCTTTTCGGAGATGCAGCTGCGCTAGCTCGCCTGCACAGGCTATGCCGGACTACTGCTTTCTACTAGTGATTAGTGAGGAGGAAGGGGAGAAAAAGACGTACTGCTTCGTACTAGTGATTAGTGAGGAGGAAGTGGAGAAGAAGACGTACCTACTTGTGTCCTTGCGGACGAAAGGAATCAGTCGCCCCAGTAGGTGAGCGAAGAAGCTGATATCTCGTTGGGGACGCCATGGCACCCACCTCTCTCCTCGTTCCCGGCGTCCCAAGTCATAAGTCGCACACACAGTACATACATATATGAGGAAAAACATGTATTTTTTCCATCATCAATCCATGTCCGCCTCCTCCACTTGATTCAATTCCACCGCTCAATTGCCACCTCTCTCTCTCTCTCTCTCTCCCCCGGCGACCATGCCTGCCTGCGTGCAGCGTCTCTTCGGAGGTGCAGTAGCTCGCCTGCGCAGGCTATGCTGGACTACTGCTCTGGTGCTAGTAACTAGTGAGGAGGAAAGGAAGAAGAAGACGCACCTATTTGACTCGTTTGGGATGGAAGGAATCAGTCACCCCAGAAGGTGAGCGGAGAAGCTGCTATCTCGCTGGGACGCCATGGCACCTACCCCTCTCTCTCTCTCTCTCTCTCTCTCTCTCTCTCTCTCTCTTTCTCTCTCTCTCTCTCTCTCTCTCTCTCTCGTCCAAGTCCGAAGTCATAAGTCGCACGCGTACCCCGCACGCGGATGAATGACTCCCTCTTGTATATATAGAGAGTAAGACGAATAGAGGGAAGTTTCCCGTGCCGCGGATCGGTGAGGTGGCGCAAGACGGACCCTTCCTCCCTGGCTGATGAGCATCCCTAGACTAGGCACATGCAGCGACTTGTATTTATCACGAAAGAGGAAGCGGCGGTCAATTCTGCTGCGTCTCAAGCCCAGCCCACCTCCTTGGTTATCCAAGCATGCATTAAAAGCGTGTACCCACTTGGGTGTAAGGATATGAAGTAGTACTTGTTCGTCTCCTTGCCGCGTCCTGAGCCCGGCATCACCTGGTGACGCCACCTACAGTTTTGCGGCATAACGAGGCCCGAATAATATACCAAATCAAAGCTCTTGTGTTCTCTTCAACAACATCAACAACAAAAAAGAAAATCATATTTGGTTTTGGTTCATCATCATGAATATACATCTTGTCCTTTACCAGCACTCTAGCAAGATGAGCTTATCTTAGCCAACACAGTTCCTCTCTTGAGAATTCAAAAACCTGATGATCCAATCAACGAAATGTTCGAAAATTACATCAGATTGACTCAGAACCGCAACACTGCAGATTCATTCATGCACTCGCTCCAAAACACATACACCGAAACAAAACCTTCATGGACAAAACAAAATTCACTCTCAGTATTATACAACCAAGCATCCAAACCCAACACTACAGGATTACAAAAATACACTCCACGGCTGGCTGCTGTGTCTTTCTTCCTGTAGGAGAAAGAGGCCAGTCAGTTTTCTTCTCCCTTTTTCTACTGTTTGTGTGGGTGAAATAATAAATAAGCTACTCTCCTGCTCAAAGGAAAAGAGCAAGGATTGATGATAAACATACAGAAAAGGATAACAAGGAGGCAATCAAGGAAGCCGTCTCGATCGCTCAAGAATTGTGTTGCATTGCATTGCAAATCAAATTCAACA
>CAJFDF010000107.1:63079-86439 GCA_904067115.1 Aegilops sharonensis
CACAAATATTTGAAAAATGTTAATCATATATTTCAAAAAAGTTACACATTTATAATTATTTTTACTAATGTATAAAATATATAGAATGTGTATTACAGCTTTGACTAATTTTTTTTGAAAATGTGTACCATGTAAAAAAATATTTTCAAAAATGTAAACATGTATTAAAAATGTTCCTGGTATATATAAAAGTGTACCATGTGTATGAAAAATTAGCAACAAATACACATTTTTGAAAAATATTAATAATGTATTTGAAAAAAGTTAAACATTATAAAAAATATTTCCTAATTTATGTGTAGAATAAAAAATAAAAAGAAGAAGAAGAAAGCGGGGAAACCACATAAACGAAGAAAAACGAAACACCCGACGAATACCATGAAACCTAGAAAAACAAAACATAACCTAAGAGAAACCAAGAAAGGACCAAAGAACCTAATAAAATATGAAAATAGGAAAGAAAAGAGAAAACCTAATAAAACAAAGAAAGGACAAAAGAAAACCAAAGGAAAAAGAAAGAAAATCAAAATAATAAAACGGACCGAAGAAAAGGAGAAAAACAAAGGAAAACAAAAAATCAAGAATAACTGTGAAGAAACAAAGAAACCGAAAGGAAAAAACAGAAAAAAAAAGGAAAAGAAAAAGAAGAAAAACAGAGGAGAACCAATGAACAAACATACGATCAAGCGGCGAGATGCTACCGGCCCGAAAATCCTGAAAATGGGTTGCCAAAAACAATGGGAAGAGGGAATCTCATCGTGCGAGAATTGCCTCCATCTCGCGTGAAGCGACATATAACTCTCGCGCTGAACTTTGTCTCGCTTTTTGAACAACGTCTCAGCTTGGCATTTTCTGCCGGGCACCTTTTTTTTTAGTAACACAACGCTTTATTCAAAACTCAATATGGCGGGAAATACATAGGTGATCCGGAGGATCGCCCAACCATACATAGCGGCCCACATCTAGACTAGTTGCCATCCTAGCTAGGTTATGGGGCTCACCATTACAAGCGCACTGCTGATTCTATTGGGCACCTTAAGCGCCCGTTTCTTCATCTGCAGCAAACCGGCGTACAGCGTACTCGGGCTTGGGTTTGGCCCATTTTTCGTTTTTTGGCGTTCTTCAAACCTCAAAAAATACGCGTAGATGGGATTTGACACCCGCACCTCACGTTCCGGTCCTAAATGCGATAGCCACCAGGGTCGGCTCACAGCTACAGACCGATTTTTTTCAAGGGGCGTGGTATCGCTGTTTTCCTCGTCCCTGGCGGCTGTAACCCTAGCCGCCGCCAGGAGAGGCCGATCTTCCGGCGCCGTCTTCCAGCGGCTCCCCTCCGTCGGCGACATCGGTCGTCAGTGGTGACGGGGTCGCCGGATCCACGCGTGTGGATCGTTTTTTATTTCCTCATAGTCTAGGTTTTTAGGTTCTTCATCGTATTTGCTTCGGCGGCGACGATGACAGCGTTGAATAAAGATTCTTCGGATCTTTCCCTGACGAGGCTATCGGTCCTATGGTTGGGGATGGATTTTGAAAACCAGTTTGTTCAAGCAAGGATGGCGTAGCGACGACGGCATCCTCGTGGTGGACCTGTGTCCTCGGGCTCCACCGTTGCGACGGCGTTTGCTCCAGCGTCAGCTCGGAGCTTGGGATGTATTCCAGGAGCGGATGTAGATTGTGGTCTACATCGGCGATATTTGGAAGACGGAACATGTGCCAGGCTCGTGGTTCGTGGATGGCAGGTATGATTTCCTCCTTCGGCGTGTTAGTCATGGTGGGGTGCCAGATCTGGAGTTCGATGGCTTATCCGGGGTGTTGCCCTGGTCTGATTTTTTCAACGACAAGGGCTTCACTTTTGGTTAGCCACCTTTGAGGTCCGCAAAGTTGCATATCAGCGATGGAGCCGCGTCGAGCTCGGGTGAGGAGGTGATTCGTCATTCTTTTCTTCGGTGGCTGCTGTGGTGGTGCCGGAGGCAGATAACGGGCGTTGGTGTCAAGCTCAGAAATGTTCTGCTGTCTTTTCAGTTTTGTCATGTCGGTCTTTACGTGGCTTGTACTTCGTTCTTTATGACATGAATGAAACACATATTACCATGAAAAAAAATGGTCAACTCACAGCTTGTGGCTACCTACTCTTTTTCCCCCTCTTTTGATTGTACATCAACTTGCAACCCTAAAAAGATCACTCTACTTTTTTTTCTTTCAGCTTTCTTTGGTCAGTTTTTATTCATTTTTCTTCTTTCGGTTCTTTTGCCAGGTTTTTATTCGTGAACTTTTGCTTCAAAATCTGTGATTTTTTTCAAAATTGGTGAACCTTTTTTAATATCACACACTTTTTCAAATTTCTAAACTTAAAAAAAACCAGTAAACTCTTTTCAAATTTGGTAACTTATTTATAAAATGGAGGAATTTTTCAAATTCATGAACTTTTTTTCAAATCGAAGAACTGTTTTTTCAAAAGTGATGAACTTTTCGTTCAAATTCGTTAACTTTTTTCAAAATAGATGATTTTTTCTCAAATTCAGAGAACTGTTTCAAATATCTTTTTTTCGAATCCGTGAATATTTTTCAAACTCCTGGTCATTTTTCATTGTTGTGAACATCTTGTTAAATTATTGAAATTTCTCAATTTCATAATTTTTTTAATTCATGACCTTATTTGAATACATGAACTTTTTTTGCATTGGCCAATTTTTTATGCATGTTCGAATACTTCCAAAATATGTTCACATTTTTTCATTCATGTTTTTAATGATGTTTTCAAATAACTAAAAAATCTGAGCAAGGTACTGTATAATAAATAGCACGGTTACACTGGTTCTTAAAACAATTCGCACTGAAGTGAGTCACTGACATCCAGTAGGTACAGCGGTTTGCCAAACTCGAAGACGAGTTTAAGGGCGCGAGATCGATTTGTAGAGAGGGCCACTTTTTTGGTGGTGTTTCGCGCTATAATACTATTTCCCATCAGAGTCAGCTCTTGCTTGAAGGAGCTCGTGAATGGCCCGGTCCAACTAGCGTGCAAGCAACATGGCACGAGCCTAAATGGGCCGGGCCAGCATGCGGGAGGCCCGGCATCACTTGGTGCCGCCACCTATAGTTCGGCGGCATGACAAGGCCCGAATAAACCAAATCAAACCTCTTGTGTTCTCTTCAACAACAACATCAAAAAAGAAAATCATATTTGGTTTTGGTTTATCATCATGAATATACATCTTCTCCTTTACTATGCTCCCTAGTATATGAGCAGCACTCAAGCAAGATGAGCTTATCTTACCCAACACAGTTCCTCTCTTGGGAATTCAAAAAGCTGATGATTCAATCAATGATATGTTCGAAAATTACATGAGATTGACTAAGAACCACAACAACACTGATTCATTCATGCACTCGCTCCAAAAATACATACGCCAAAAGAAAACATGCATGGTCAAAACAAAATCCGCTCTCAGTATTATACAACCAAGCATCCAAACCCAACACTACAGGATTACAGAAATACACTCCAAGGCTGGCTGCTGCGTCTCTCTTCCTGTAGGAGAAAGATGTCAGTCAGTTTTCTTCTCCATTTTTCTACTGTTTGTGTGGGTGAAATAATAAATAAACATACAGAAAAGTATAACAAGGAGGCAATCAAGGAAGCCGTCTCGATCGCTCAAGAATTGCGTTGCATTGCAAATAAAATTCCACAGAGGGTCATGAGTAATTGACATCAATTTCTACAACAGCTCATGAGCGTGAGCTCAATACAGTTCGGCGACGCCACAAGATAACAATAAAGCTATACCCAGCCACCAGGCAACAACAGCCAAGCCAGCTTCGGCGAGCATCCAGCCAACAAATAAAGCGCAAGCTACTCGCCCAGCTCATCTTGCCATTTTATTTTATCCAAGTTTAGTGCTTCCAAATTCTTGAAAATGCTTCTCTCCTATTCCTCCGCGCCTTGCCACTCATCTTCATCACCAATCCGAACGGGCGATCCCAACACCTAACAATTAATGGCACCAAGTCGCGCTGCCATGCATCTGCAGCACAACAACACATCAGATCAATTTAATGACATTTTCAACACACCCCGCTTATAGAACGTCAGAAGGATATAGGTAAGCAAGTCGGATGCAACATATCATCGCTCTCAGAGCCTCAAGAGTTCATTGCACTGCAAAGTCCACGGTGGTTGGGAACAACATAAACAAGGAGTAGCAATTGTCAGACACGAA
The DNA here is from genome assembly GCA_904067115.1 of Aegilops sharonensis. Lineage (NCBI taxonomy): Eukaryota > Viridiplantae > Streptophyta > Magnoliopsida > Poales > Poaceae > Aegilops > Aegilops sharonensis. Next base: position 67,297 of record CAJFDF010000107.1, read on the forward strand.
TATTCAACACTTCAGGTTCAATACCTCCTACTAGCCGGAAAAAAATGCGCAAGTAAGTCACCAGCCAAGAAACCAAGCCAGGTTAAAATCCATCCAAAACCAATGCAAATTGGTATTTCCATCCAAAACCAAGACACACAGGTTATCATACAAGGATGAACACTTGCAGCAGCAAAGAAACAGCTGCCACACAGTGTCAAACGGCACTTCTTATGGTCTCGTAGAGCTCTTCAACAAGACACGATGAATTATAAACACAAATCAAATACACCAGAAAATTATATGGAGGGGACCAGTGGCTTAACTCTAAGTTGCCTTTGCAGTACATGATTAATCTAACAGAAGTAGGTCGCTGTGGTTCTTTCAAGTCGAATAATGAGCAGGAGGAAGGAGGAATCATTATGCATGATTCCGATGGACGACAAACCAAAGAGAAATCGCAGGAATATTATAATTCCTGATGCCAACAAGGACACGATCTCAATGCTAATCCTCGTCTTTAAAACTTAAGAACAGGAATGAGTATGCAAAGGAATAGTATAACATGGCTGACGACCACCTCGACCCCACAAACAAGACACCATGGGAGAAGTGCACAAATAGCTAAATACACACGGGTGAATTACCATGTTTTAGCCATGGACGTCGTGGGGCGGAGGAGCATGACAGTCGAGCATCCCCATTCTACTACTAACTCAGAGTTGTCGATGACCAGAAAACTCTATCATCATCTTCGGTCTACCAAAACGGTTGTACCCAAGGCCATACACCACGNCAAAACCAATGCAAATTGGTATTTCCATCCAAAACCAAGACACACAGGTTATCATACAAGGATGAACACTTGCAGCAGCAAAGAAACAGCTGCCACACAGTGTCAAACGACACTTCTTATGGTCTCGTAGAGCTCTTCAACAAGACACGATGAATTATAAACACAAATCAAATACACCAGAAAATTATATGGAGGGGACCAGTGGCTTAACTCTAAGTTGCCTTTGCAGTACATGATTAATCTAACAGAAGTAGATCGCTGTGGTTCTTTCAAGTCGAATAATGAGCAGGAGGAAGGAGGAATCATTATGCATGATTCCGATGGACGACAAACCAAAGAGAAATCGCAGGAATATTATAATTCCTGATGCCAACAAGGACACGATCTCAATGCTAATCCTCGTCTTTAAACTTAAGAACAGGAATGAGTATGCAAAGGAATAGTATAACATGGCTGACGACCACCTCGACCCCACAAACAAGACACCATGGGAGAAGTGCACAAATAGCTAAATACACACGGGTGAATTACCATGTTTTAGCCATGGACGTCGTGGGGCGGAGGAGCATGACAGTCGAGCATCCCCATTCTACTACTAACTCAGAGTTGTCGATGACCAGAAAACTCTATCATCATCTTCGGTCTACCAAAACGGTTGTACCCAAGGCCATACACCACGCTAACACACAGTATAGGGCACTACTTGTCCCTGTCTAGAGCTAGCCAACCAGTCAATCTATCCCAGGTGGTTCGCTGTAATATATAGAACCACCAACACCAAGTCAGGTCTCTTTCTAATCCACACAACACAGCACGATACGAAGATGTGTGCTAACACAATAAACAAATATGATCTTCTACAAAATATATAATAAACCAACCTTCAGTTGAAACATTGCCAGTTTGCTCTCAATTAATAAACAGATATAGTTATAAACCAAAATCATAATCACGATAGTCCATCAAAAAATAAACCACGCATCAATGGCCGGCATATAGATCGGCCATAGCTCAAAGGCTAGGTCCCAATGCAAGGGGGTAGAGGGGAATACCGAGGAAAACAGTAACTTACCATAATAGTTGTACCCCAGGCAAGAGACGACGATAACACATAGTACACGGTTGTGTAGATCCAGCAAACCACGCCAGCTTGACAACCAACTCCAGGTGGCCCTTGAGTGTATCAGGCTCCTGTAATATTCAAAGAACCGGCAAGTAAGGTCTCTTTCCAATCAACACAGCACAACACAAAGAAGCATGTTGACACAATATTCAAACATACTCTTCTCTAAAATGTAGAAAATAAACCAAAATTCGGTAGAATCATTGCCAATTTGCTCAGGTAATAAACAGAGACACATATACACCATTGCTAGGTTTGAAGTGCACATTGCATAGGACCTACACTACACATGTGTTGGTAAAAGGATCAAATATCATCTAGTCTAGTTGAAAGTAGTAGAAACTAGAAACAACCAAGCTCGAGTACAGTACTTCCTCGTCAAACTCTAGAAACCAAGAGATAAAACCAAGTGCATTGTTATCATGTTCTTGACAGTTAGGACATGAACCTAAACCATGAAAAACATGAGCATAATAGTGACTTAACCATGAACCCAAAGATAACAAGCCATCATCCACAACCTGCGATTGACAACATGGAACAAAAACATGCTATCCAAATCAAAATGCCTAAGTAAACATTAGGGGGGGCGGGATGTCATCACCAAAAGCATGACAATACAATCATAGAATCATCCACAACTCGATGGCCGGCATACAAGGATGGACACTTGCAGCAGTAGAGAAGCATCTGTTGTACAGTGTCATATTACACTTCCTACAGTTTAGATCTCTTCACCGAGACAAGATGCATTAAAAACACAAAGAAAAATAAATGAAGCAATCTCAATAGATGAAACTGGGAGAACCATGTGGAACAATGCAATACAAAGTGCAAAGAGACATCGTTTTTTGCTTCAAGGATTACAATGACATACACGCCAGTACTACCAAAAACATATATGAATCATTATCGCATCACATCTCACAATAATATGAAAATATATAGGTGAGAGACACCTAACATATGCAACACCCATAGCTCGAAAGCTAGGTCGCAGAGCGAGGGGGGAGAGGGGAAGACAAGGGAAAACGAATAACTTACCAGAACGGTCGAATCCCAGGCCATACACCACGATAACACAGTAGAGACGACACCACTTTTCACCGTGTAGAGTCAGCTAGCCACTCCAATCTGACAACCAACTCCAGGTGGTCCTTGAGCATATCAAGTTCCTTGTAATATTCAAAGAACGACCAAGTCAGGTCTCTTTCTGATCAACACAAGACAACACAATATAAAGGTGCATACTGAAGCAATATACAAATATGCTCTTCTACTAAATCTAGATAATAAACCAATCTTCAGTTGAAATATTGCCAATTTGGTCTCAAGTAATAAATAGAGCCATCCCATCTTCAGTTGACACCTATTAACCATGCCAGTTTGGAAATAAAAAAATACAAGTTTGCCAGCGGATTTTGCTCATGGATATGCTGTGTAAACACCAAATTCAAGAGCATCAAATATGTATGTAAACACCAACAGAAGGTAAGCTCTTATCTAGCATAATCTGAATGTATAAACCTTCACTGTCTCTCCCTTGTGCACAATGGATAAGAAAAATGAACACAATCCAGTACTCCCCCTGTCTCAAAATATAAGACATTTTTTGGTTTTGAGACAGAGGGAGTAGTTTTTATTACCATCACCCTAACCCAGCATCATCTTGTTTCAACGGAACAAGTTCAGTTATCTACATCAGAGCAAAACAATAGAGCCATCCCATCCCCAAGAAGAAAGCTACTATCAGCGACTTGTTATTTTAACCCACACTTGCGGTCACTACCAGGAGACAATGAGGACAACAACATGCTTTGCGCTACCGTCAGAGAAAACAAGTAAGTCTCGGCAGCACCTCATCTTTGACAAACTCCCTCCACACTTATAAGTGTTGCGGCTGCAACCAAATCGAACAATATGAGTGTTTAAATTGGATCAAATTTCCAGCTCATCCAAAAAACACACCCTTCATCTCTATACGCAGGCATCATAAACCAGCCCCAGGATAAATGCAAGCAATCATGCTCAATACGGCTAACATCTGTTTGTTATTCACAATTCTGAAAAATACAACCAGCAGAAAAAGTGACAAAGACAAGTGAGCAAAAGTCAATTATGCATATCAAAACTAGAAAATTGAGTAGTACGTATCAATTGGCTCTTACATATTTTTACGGAGGGAGTAGAATGTACACAGAAGTGTTGAAAGTGAGGGCCAAACTAACATAACACAGCTGATCATGAGGATAATCTCAGATTGCGCAATTTCAAGAATTAACCAGTAAGTCACAACCAAAGGCAAAAGAGACAACATTCTTTCTGCGGCCTATAGTTACGTGCCCAACATGCTAGCATCATACTCGTAGGCGACGCTGTGTGGTACAAATCGGCAACAAAAGAAGGTGCCAGTATAGATGATGTGATGTGCATTCATCTGCCAAGTTACATCAAAAGGAAATAATCAGATTGATACCAAGATTTTCTCATCTTGGGCACAGATATCTCTAAAAAAATCTAAGCCATCAAAATATTAAGCTAACTACCTACTCTACAAGGACATGCCAAACAAATCTACACTGTAGATGTATGTTAAACAAGCTGCCAATGCAAAAAAAAAAAAATAATGACCATAATCTGGAAGGGAAAGAATTAAAGAAGATTGAAACTGAAACCCTGCAAGTCTGCAGTATTCTTCACGTAACTAAACAGGCAGCTTGAATACTCACACTGGAAACTCACGACTAGAAATTTCTCTCTCGTTCGCAGCATACCAATCAAACAACATAGCTAAAATTCTACAAGAATGCTTGTTGTAGCAAGACAGAACATTATGTTGACATCTATTAAGAGTTGGTGGATGCTTTATATATATGAATGTAATGAAGAGATGATGCTTTATACACATGAACGTAAACGAGGAGATGATAGTTAATCTATAAACCCCTCATTCACCCAATTTTCCCCCAAGATAACAGTTTTTCTTCTTAGCCATGGTTGACAAAAGACAAAACAAAAACCTAGGTTGTTCATGTCCAGCCTTATAAGCAAGAGATCCAACGGTGGATACAACAACGGGGAAGGAGTTCATAGCAAATTCAATTAAAACACATCCAGTCTGAGGCTTTCTTGACATATTTGCATTGGACTCAACTAAATATCTCAAACAACAGAGGAATGATCGAGTCCATGTTTTAATGTACCCTCAAAATGCATTTTTCTCTCAGAAAAGAAGGATTGCAAGCACACACCATGGAGGGAGGATGACAACTGAGATGGAAGGGTACTCACCATTGGGTGCTTTTCGCAGTGTAAGTAGGCCTAACACCGACGGACTCGCTGGTGATGTCGGGTCCACGGGTTCTCTTGTAAACCTGCATAAGAAAACCAGGTCAAAGAAGATCGAATTGAACCAGGGATGAAGCAATTCTATTAAGGTAGAACATGAAAAAGCTAGGAAAGATGCTGCAGTACTAATCCCGTGAAATGCAATTTTCCTCTCAGGATAGAAAAGATTGCAAACAAATACCATGGAGGGAGAGGGCACGTCAGACGGAAGGGAACTTACTATTGTGTGCCTTCTACGGTTGAAATTGGCCTCGCGCCTTCCCCCCAGCGGAAACCATAGGGTCTCTTGTGCACCTGCGTGAGAAACTGCATCAGGGAAGATCAAATTGAACTAACGAGGATGCAGTATTATTCAGGCAGAACATGATAAAACTAGAAATAATTCTATAGTATAATTACAGAGGACGCAAGAACTTCAAAATCTTTTTATATCCTAAGAGAATGTTGTTTAATGTGAAACAATAGGGCATACACATAACATTATGTTGTTGATGTCTTGTAAAGGAGGTTTTTGCTGGTAAGATGAGCAAGTAGGGATCTTCATATCAAGTATTTCATGAACACAAATAAAGCATAGTTTGTCCCGGTCAAGCGACAAGACGGAGGTGGATCTTGTGTGGCAACAACCAATAGGTTGATTGGCACTGCTATCAATAGCCTTAGGCACTCAGAAAGCATGTTAATCCACAAGAAGTTGTTTGCTACAGGTTAATCTCTGAATACAAATGCCCTTAGAGAAAAGAGTGCCAGTTTTATTCTGAGAACAGAACAAAATATGCGCTTAACTGAAAGAATGTTACACAACCTTTTTCTCTATTAGAACTAGTAGGTGGACATGATAAAGACCACAAGCTCATCATTGATAAGGCACCGTGTACTTCTGACCATATGATCACTAGCACATCGAGTCCCAAGGTCCACCACAAGTACACACTAGTTTCTTTTCTTGGGAGAAAGATTACACCTTTGGCAACATCAAGGAACTAAACCCAACATCATGAACAAAACCATGCATTACCTTCTGAGATAGAATCACGCACTTGCTCCTCAAAGACGACCAATGCTCCCAGGACCATCTCAATGCCATGGCACCTCAGTCGCTCTGAGAAGACACACCTCCCTCGCAGCTCCTGAGTTGTTTAAGTAGAGTTGAAGATGAATTTAGTAAGATTGGTGGAAATAGTTGAGATAATTAATGGATGATATGACAAGTCAAGATCATGACACAATATGAACAAGAACACAAATTATTTATGCTTGACAACTAGAATCATGTCACGCTACATGACAATGCCAGCATGGTAAACCATCAGATTGTCAATGGGTAAACGCTTTTGCGAAAAAATACATAACAGTGAAGTTTCCATGAACAACCTCGCATAAACATATTTGGCATCTCTACCATAATCCTATCTGTACCATCTGGCTTCCATTCGTAGGATAAACCAGTAGTCAACTTGCTACATATCATCCCAGTATTTGATCTAGGTAGGATAATAAAAACTGAATAACTCAAGCATGGAAAGCAAAAAAAAATTATGTTGCAACTATAATATAGTGGGGAAAGTTATTTTGTTTTTTATCTCTTTCTTCTGGCCAGGGGCTATTGACCCTATAATGCTACAGCTGGTTGATCAGGCGACTGAAGCAATTTCAGCGTTTGGTGGACTATCAGATTGCTCATGTTCAAAGAAGATTTTATCTATCTTGAAAGTGTAAATTAAATCCGCACCAAGAGAGTCTGCATGTGAGACATTACACGGCGAGAGGAAGCCAACAATGTTGGTCAGCAGGCTGGGATGTTCATCTCCAGCCTCAAAAGCAACAAACAGAAAATCGATGAGGGAGGAAGGCAGGTGAGACAGAAGGAGACTCACCAGCATAGTTGAAGCAAGCTAGGGGAACGAACACCATAATTCGGAAACCACAGGATCTCGTGTGCACCTAAATTGGGAATCCACGTTAGTGAAGATCAAATCAAACTGAGGAGGGAACATGATAAAGCTAGAAAAGATTCTACAGTACTGATTGCAGAGGATGCGAGCGCTTGGCAGGCTTTTATATAAAAATAGAATGCTACTTGATGTGAAATAGTGGGACATACAAATAACTATGTTGTTGGTATCTCATAAAAGAGGTGCTTCCAGGTATCGCAAATGCCCTTACAGAAAAGAGTTCCAGTTTTATTCTGAGAACAAAATATGTGCTCAACTAAAAGAATGTTACGTAACTTTTTCCCTAGTAGAACAGTCGGAGGACTTGCTAAAGACCACAAGCCCATCGTTGATAGTGCGTCATGTACTTCTGCACATATGACCACTAGCACATTCAATCCCAAGACCGCCCGACCAATACAAACTGGTTCCATTTTATTACACATTTGGTAACATCACGAACATAGCCATATATTGCCAGCAATCTCCTATATATTCTCGCCAACCTAAAAACGTTCATTTTAGCCAGGGTTGGTAAAAACAGAGGACATATAATGTTTATATAAAAACAGAGCACACCATAGACAAGAATAAGAATGTTGCAACCTCTTATACATAGTCGCCCTGCTGTAAACCAAGTAAAACCTCCCAACTACTAAAGATGGCATTCAACTGCTAGCTATTGACAGAACTGTGTTGACGAACTAACCCAGCCACACAAGTGGTGGGCAAGTTGCACCAATTCTACTTCAGTTTGTGAACAAACTCAGTGAAGAAAAAAATGCACGGATTGCGGCCTAACCCGCCCAGCTTGCACCTTTAAATAAGACTCTATCTTTTAAAGAGTAAAACTGCAAAAAGTACACACAAGACTTTGCAGAGCAAGGGCAAGCCAGTGGTAAGAGTCCACTAATCCATGGAGGTGGTGTGGCGCCATCGGTCAGCAAGCTGCGTTGTTCATCCATGGTCCCAGAAGCTAAATGATTCGACAGCGCGTACCAACAAGAGAAGACAGAAGAGTTCATGGCAGATTGAATTAAAAAACATTCATTATTGAGGTTTTCTTGGCATACTAACTAGCATAAAAAACCTGCATTTGAAACCTGCATCATCAGCTCAACGGCCATAGCTCGAAAGCTAGTTCCTGGAGCAGCAACGGGAGGAAAGAGAGACCAGGGACTCACCAAAGTAGTTGTAGCCAAGGCAGTCATGGGATCCCAGATCATCACACCATGTATGGCCTACTGGATGGTCTGTGATGTCGAGCCACTTCGGCTTGACAACCGACTCCACATGGCCCTTGAGCATATCGAGTTCCCTTGGCCTGTAACAACCATGATCGCCAGGTTTTTTTCTCTAGACATGCTTGCCTATAATATCCAAACAAACGAGTCAGGTATCTCTCGAATGGACACAACACAAAATTATAGCGCAAAAACATTTGAGAATAATCAACACATAGCCATGCTACAGGTAAATGGAACAGTTATCCAATCATGAACCCCAGATAATTGCACACTACCCTGTAACTACTTGAAATTGCATGACTATGCATCAGAACAGATGGCTAGACACTAAAGTAGCACACCAAATTCCGAGGCATGAATCATATCTTCTTATATCTCGACTCTGAAGAAATCTCAAAGAGTAACATCATCGTAAAAATATGATTCAAAACTTCATAGTTTTGACAATATGGATAACACTAGAGCTAGCTATTACTACTCATGATCAATACCTAGAGGAGAATGACCTCCCAATTACCGAATTAATCCAGAATGGACAACACGCTCATCGATTGGCTTCTCAATTACTAAGTAAATGCAACCCCTATTTCAAACTCTTGGTTTTTACTTGTATCTTACTCGGTTAATTGACCCTGTTTTACTTGCTTACATGGTTACTTGACCCTGTTTTACTCTCAATGTGAACAGTAGCAGCTAGTGTCTACAAACTATGCTAGAGCAGTGTAGCAATAATTTGGCATAATGTTAATAAATAAAGCCACTGTCATTGCCAAGCACTCTTTCATTTCAGAGAAACACGACAAGCACTCTTTCATTTCTAAATATTCCAGCAACACGACAAGCTCTCTTTCATTTCAGAGAAATAAGAATGTTGCATGGCAAGGCAAAAAAACAGAGGCGTTATAGACACCGCCACTGACACCTTGTATTTCCCATGCTCACTTAGCCATTGACTAACTGCTTACTAGAACTATAGAGGAATCACACCGCATCCATGAGGACTCGAGTCTTGCTAGTTTGCATCTCACACAAACACCTACTACTCTCCGATCGAAAATAAGTGTCGTGGTTGTTCAAGTTTGAACTAAAACCATGACATTTATTTTCGATCAGAGGGAGTACGTGGATGATGGATGGATGACAACACTTTAGTACTAGCTAACTCCACGCTCTAAAATTAAGAAACTCAGCTAATCTATCTCTACCCAGCCAAAACGTCTGGCCGTGCAGTACATGCCACTACACAGTCTCTCCTTTCTGTTTTCCTTCCTGCCTGTGTATACCATATACCACCCACCCTTGTCGACTTTTGGAGACATATATATATAATGCCATATGAACGTCTACTGTACATCGCCTCCTACCCGCATATACGATATATATACAACAAGATGAGATAAATGTGCGTTTAGTCTGCATTGCTTCCTCACGAAACAAACTCCTCCACCAGCACAAACATATCGATCTCCGAAACTAGATGCGCATTCAACTACCCAGTTACAACAAAGGGAAATAAGCACATTGATACCAAGATTTTCTCGTCTTGGGCACAGATATCTCTATAAAAAATCAAAGCCATCAAAATATCAACAATCTAACTATCTACTGTAAAGGACAAGCCAAACAACACTTCAGAAATCTACACTTTAGATGGCTGTTAAACAAGCTGACAATGCAAAAGCAGATGACCGTAAGCATGACCATGCTTTGACTTCCTATTCTATGAATGCTAGTACATCATTGAACCGAAACTAGATCACCATAATGTGCAAGGGAAATGATTAAAAATATTGAAACTGAAATCCTGCAAGTCTGCAGTATTCTTCACATAACTAAACTAGCAGCTTGAATACTCACGGCTAGAAATTTCTCTCATACACAGCACACCAATCAAACAACATAACTGAAATTATAGAACAATGCTTGTTGCAGCAAGACGGAACATTATGTTCACATCTATTAGAACAGTAGGTGGATGCTTAATATATACTCCCTCCGTCCCAAAATAAGTGTCTCAAGCTGAGTACAATTTTGTACTAAAGTTAGTACAAAGTTGAGACACTTATTTTGGGACAGAGGGAGTATGAATGTAAATGAAGAGATGATGCTTAATGTACATGAATGCAAATGATATGATGGTTAATCTCTAAACCCCTCATTCACCCAAAATTTGTATTTCCCCAACTCGTAATAATTTTTCTTCTTAGCAAGGTTTTGTAAAGACAAAAGACAAACCAAGGTTGTTGATGTCCAGCCTTATAAGCTAAGAAATCAAATGGTGGATACAACAAAAGGGAAGACTTTATAGCAAATTGAATTAAAACACATTCTGTCTGAGGCTTTTTTTTTAAATTAGTCTGAGGCTTTCTTGACATACTGGCATTGAACACAACTAAAACTCTCTGAAACAACAGAGGAATGATTGAGTCCAGGTTTTAGTGTACCCTGAAAATGCATTTTTTCTCTCAAAAGAAAAGACTGCAGGCAGACACCATGGAGGGAGGACGGAAAGTGAGATGGAAGGGCACTCACCATTCGGTGCTTTTTGAGGTGGAAGTAGGCCTAACAACAACGGACTCGCTGGTGATGTCGGGTGCCTTTTCCCCTGTGCAAACCACAAGGTCTCTTGTAAACCTGCATGAGAAAACCACGTCAGAGAAGGTCGAATCGAACCAAGGATGATGCAACACTATTCGGGTAGAACATGATAAAGCTAGAAAAGATGTTGGAGTACTAATTGCAGAGGATGTGAGCGCTTCACAAGCTTTTATACAAAGAGAATGTTGTTTAGTGTAAAACAGTGAGACATAGACATAACTTTATGTTGTTGCTGTCTTGCAAAAGAGGTGCTTGAGGGTAAGGTAATGCAAGCAGGGATCTTCATATGAAGTATTTGTTGAACACAAATAAAGCATAGCCTGTCTCAGTCCAGCGACAAGACATGGATGGATTTGTGTGGCAACAACCATCAGGTTGATCGACCCTCCTAACGACAACATGTAGGTATTCAGAAGGCATGTTCTGAGATAAGCATTTGTTTGGTACAGATTAATGTCTGAATACAAATACCCTTAGAGAAAAAGGCTCAGGTTTTATTCTGAGAACAGAACATGCACTCAACTGAAAGAATGTTACAAAACTAATTTTCTCTATTAGAATTTAGAACTAGTAGGTGGATATTTTAAATCAATGTGTACTTATGACCATATGATCATCTGCACATTCAATCTCAAGGTCCCCCACAAATACACACCAGCTTATTTTCATTGCGGAATTCAGCACTAGCACATTCAATCCCAAGGTCCCCCACAAGTACACACTAGCTTCTTTTCATTGCGGAAAGATTAAACCTTTGGTAACATCCGAAACTAAACCCAACATCAGGAACAAAGCCCTACATTACCTTCCAATAGAGCATCATGCACTTGCTCCTCAAAGATGCCCATTGCTCCCAGTGCCATCCCAATGTTGTGGCTCCTCAGGCGCGCCGAGCAGACAGACCTCCTTCGATGCCGCCACTGTTGCCGCGAGTTGTACATGTAGCATTGAATCCAATTTAGTAAGATTGGTGCAAATACTTGAGATAATTATTGGATGACACAGTAGGTACAATAGCAGAGATTATGACACAGTATCATTAGCATTTTCATTTATATGCGAGCGCTTCGTAGGATTTTATATAAAAAGAGAATGCTGCTAAATGTGAAACATTGGGACATACACATAACTTTACGGTGTTGGTGTCTCATAAAAGAGGTGCTTCTAGGTAAGGTAATGCAAGAAGGGATCACAAATGCCCTTAGAGAAAAGAGTTCCAATTTATTCTCGAAGCAAAATATGTAACTCAACTAAATGAATGTTACACAACTTTTTCTCTATTAGAACATTAGGTGGTTTTGCTAAAAACCGCAAGCTCATCATTGATAATGCGCCATGTACTTCTGCAGATATGACTACTACCACATTCAATCCCAAGGCCCCAAGCAGTGCACACTAGCTCCATTTAATTGATGAAATATTACACATTTGGGAACATTGGGAACATAGCCATCCATTGCGAGCAACCTCTTATATTTTCTTGCCAACCTAATAAAGTTCCTTTTTAGCCAGGGTTGGTAAAACGGAGGAAAAATAATAATTGTTTATATAAAAATAGATCATGCCCAGCTTGCATCCATAAACAAGAATAATAATGTTGCAACCTCTTATGTAGAGTCGCCCAGCCATAAACCAAGTAAAACCTCCCAACTACTAGAGATGCCTACAGAGTCGCCCTGCCATATACTGTGTTGACGAACTGACCCGGCCACACAAGTGGTGGATAAGTTGTCACCAATTCTACTTCAGTTTGTGAGCAAACTCAGTGAAGCAAAAAAATGCACGGATTGCAGCCTAACCTGCCCAGCTTGCACCTTTAAACAAGATTCGGTCTTTTAAAGAGTAAAACTGCACAAAGCAAGCCTCCACACAAGACTTTCCAAGGCAAGGGCAAGCCAGTGGTAAGAGTCCACTTATCTATGGAGGTGGTGTGGTGCCGTTGGTCAGCAAGCTAGGTTGTTCATCAACGGTCTCAGAAGCAAAACGATTCGACAACAGATACGAACAAGAGAACACGGAAGATTTCATAGCAGATTGAATGAAAACACATTCGGTATTGCAGTTTTCTTGACATAATAACCATAGCATCCCCTGAAACTCAAAACTCAAACAGACGAATGATTGAGTCCATGTGTTATGATGCCCTTGCACGGCTAAGACTTGCACCACAGTCGTCGCTAGTTCTAGTTTAGTTAGTTTCACATGCAAATTTCTGTTTGCTTGTTGTCCTGCGGAAACGCAGTTAATATCCACTATCTTTTAATGTCATTGCATTGCACACTGAATTTTCTGAGACTAAACCTTTGTTTGTGTCTACTATTTTGAGTGTTTCTGAGACTAATGTACACATCGTAGGTCAGCAATGTCTGTCCTAGTTAGGGCTTCTTCTTCTTTTCATGTATTGAAATATATAAAATGAAGGGCAAAATAAAGAAATGACATTTAGTATATATCTATCTATATCCGAATCACGTGTTCCCATTTCGTGCATCATTTTGTCGTGTCTCTCGTTGCAAGGGACCTGAACTTGATAGATCGATCGATATAGGCATAGAAGGCACCTGGGGTTACAACATGCACTCCCAAACTAACAAAGGCCAAGCTAGAGCAGTAGAGAAAGAATTGATGCTCTGCTGACTTGCATTTTTCTAGTACAAAAACTAGTTGGGCAACAAAAGGGATTCCTTTCTATCTAAGAGACCAACCACAAGATTTTGCAGTACGAGATAGCATGATTTTTCAGGGCAAACAGCAGGATATTAATTCGTTTCAATATAGGTTGGAAACTGCAGAGTTCAACAACTATAGGACTATTAGGCTAGGGAACAAAAAATTCCAATCCGATCCACAAGAGGAGCCTCTGCAGCTGCTCTATCTCACCTCACTCGTGAGGGGAGGTCAGGAGAAGGTGGAGATTTGGGGGCAGCTCGTGGGGGGAAGGGAGTACCTTCAAGAGTGGCGATGCTGGGCTCGGAGGACGCACAAGGTGAGGGGGCTTGGAGGAAGAAACGGAAGCCGTTGCTGATAGTGGTCGGCATTGTGTTGACGCCCGTGGTCTCTGCCAGCCGGCGAGCAGTGGTGGTGGAATCCGTGATGTCGTCACTTGTGCACCTGCATGTGGAAAGGAAATGGCATCAGGGAAAAGAGCATATCAGGGTAGCAGCACAGAGAGGAGAAGATGACCATGTGCTCAGGTCAAGTGGAAGAACATGGACTTGGGAGGACCAACCTTTAACTTCTGTAGCCACCGCCGTTGAATGTTGATGGTGGAGAACTGGATGAAGACAACAAGACCAAGCCCAACATATATGGCCGGCAGGCCCACGCGTGGGAGGCAAGACATCCCAATCAACTACCCAGTTACATGCAGCAAAAAAGTTCAGGTTTTTCTCATTATATCCACGAAGAATGAGATAGGGAAGACACAACCAAACCATTAACTTTATGTATACATCATTGATGAAAAAATTCCTTACATCATTCATGTGTTCATGCTGTCCTGTAGCTATTAACTTGTTTGGAGCCACATGAACAATCAACTATTAATGGAAAAAAATCCATACATCATTTAACATGTACCTATGATGAGTGGTGCAAGTATGTTATCTACCACTTTGTACATGCAAGGTCTCATAACGATTATGATATGCTACGCCATTAGATGAAAAGTGGTTACAACTTGCAGCAAAAGCTTACCACTCTAAGTAGTAGGCCTTGCATGCTATTCTGCCCTTTTCCCTTCCTCATACGTGCACTATCTTGAAGAGCTGAGTGAGATGAGCCATCGCATATCTCATTTCAGTAGTAACCAGTGATCGGATTGTCTTAATTAAAGCGGTGAATTTTTTACTTATCTAAAATTTAGAATAAAATAAGTGAATCCACAGTTCACTATCATATGGTGGAAGGACTATGAGAAATTAAATTGACCCAGGAAGTTGATACAGTGGCTGCATTCATACAAACTAAATCAAACAGGGTGTCCTAGTCTTAATCAAAGTTGATACAAATGGAACCAAAAATAGTCCAGTCTGTGTGTGTCCATTGGTGCAAATCTAGTTGCGGTGAGACCGTACAAAGTGTTGCATGTTTGTTGATACAAAGAAATTGAAATCCAAAAGGGATTGACGGATGTCCAGTTTTAGTAAAAGTAATTAAGCATTCACATAGATAGCTACAAAATGAACCAAAACTGTGTGTATGTAAATATATAGCTTGCTATTTATTAGTAAACAACAAAACAACTCATGCCCATATTCAGTTAAGAAGAGCACTGCATGCACAATGGCCTTCGGAATAACTAAGAACCTCAAAAGATCACAACTTTAGAACCAGACAAATTAATTCACCGTTGCATATGGCAAATAATAATGAGCCCACCGAGCAGGCGAACACTGAAATGGCACGTAAAAGGACAACTTTGTTTCCAAAGCACGTACCTTGACAATAACCTTGCTCTTCACTTGGTTTCCAATGCCTCAGTCATAGACTGCACACACGAGAAACACAGATAAATAATAAATAAAATCATCAACAAGATAAAGGAGAATTATGTTCTCTAGTCTGAAGGGGAACAGGGCAATAACTGAAGAAAGAAGCAGGTGTTATACAACAACTCAGTTTGCCTGAACCAATAAAGTCCGGCATAGTCATACAGATTGAACGTCCAAAAGGGACGGTCCAGTTTCAGTGAATGTTCAACCATGGCACACATGAACTAAACCAAAACGTGAAATGTATGCCTACAATTGTGTACTATCCAGATTTCTTGGCGAAGACATGAAAGGGCTATCCAGATTATCTAGCTAGTGCAAAGCCATACGGATTGTATGCAAGTGACGTGAGGCCAATGAGGTGTCTAGGCTGCAAGTCAACCATCTCACAGTGGCTGCATTCATACAAACTAAACCAAATAGGGTGTCCTGGTTTTAATCAAAGTCAATACAAATGGAACCAAAAACAGTTCAATGTGTGTGTGTGTGTGTCCATTGGTGTAAATCTAGTTGGGTTGAGACCTTACAAAGCACTGCATGTTTGTTGATACTAGAAACTGAAACCAAAAGGGGTGGATGGATGCTCAGTTTTAGTAAAAATGTAAGCATTCACATAGATAGCTACACAATGAACCAAAAATGTATGTGCGTACATATATAGCTTGCTATTTATTAGTAAAAAGCAAAAAAGCTCATGCCCATATTCATTTATGAAGAGCACTGCATGCATGCATGCACGCACTTATAGCATGGCATTTGGACTAACTAAGAAGAAGACTGATTGCACCACACCGCACAATCTATGAGTTGGTCTTGTGGATGTTGAAAGTAAATCTAGCTCTGGCATGTTTGTTGTTACTCGGAAGAAACAGAAATCCAAGAAGGCTAGATGAATGCTCAGGTTTTGGTCAAAAATTAAGCGTGCGCATAAATAGATACAAACTGAGCCAGTCTATATAGCTGGGTGTGATTCTAGAAACAAGGATAGGACAGTTAAGTAGCAAGTGCAAATACACGAGTCAATCAACCATATCAGCTAGTGCAAAGCAATATGGATGCAACAGTGCTTTGCTCTCCGAGCAGAGATACAAATCAGGCAGGTGAGATGTCTAGGTTGTAAGTCAACCATCTATCTCACAGGGGCAGCATTCATAGAACCCAAACCAAACATGGTGTCCCAGTTATAATCAAAACTCGTACAAATGGAATTGAAACAGTTCAATCTGTGTGCGTATCCATTGGTGCAAATCTAGTTGGGGTGAGGCCTCACAAAGCACTGCATGTTTGTTGATAAAAGAAATTAAAATTCAGAAGGGATGGATGGATGCTCAGCTTTAGTAAAAATTTAAGCATTCACATAGATAGCTACAAAATGAACAAGAAAAATGTATGTACGTAAATAGATAGCTTGCTATCATTAGTAAACAGCAAAAAAACCTCATGCCCATATTCAGTTAAGAAGAGCACTGCCTGCACACACTTATAACATGGCCTTTGGACTAACTAAGAAGAATACTGATTGTGCCGCACCGCACCATCTATGAGTTGGTTTTGTGGATGTTGAAAGTAAATCTAGCTCTGAGAGGGAAAGATCCCAATTTGCTGCATCTACTTGTTTGCGAGACAGAAAGATGTCAATCCGTGTTGCATGTTTTTTGTTACTCGGGGGAAATATAAATCCAAGAGATGTGGATGAATGCTCACTTTTTAGTCAAAATGTAAGGATGCACATAAATAGATACAAATTGAACCAGAAAATGTGTGAGCGTATAATTGCAAGTGCCAATATATATCTAGCTCTCATCAGGCATTGCAGCATCAAAGTACTAGCAGAGGAGGAAATGGACGTGTCCATGTTTAAATCGGTGAGAGGATAAAAGGACTGAACCGAATAGCAGCAGCGTCGTCTCCATGGACTGAATCAAGGAAATGAGATTTCTTCCCAGGTGTCGGGACTAGCAGATGGCCCTTCTCTTGAATAGGCACCCGCAGCAGCTTGTCTCCCCATGGCACCCCTCCTTCACGCAGGGGGATGAGATGAGAAAAAAGTGCCTGCAGACGCCTGCACGCACGAATTAGATGCGGAGGGGAAGAACACCCGCTGTAGAAGAAGAAACAAGGGATCTGACCTGCTGCACCTTGTGCGGGCTCGCCATGGCCATGGCCATGGGTGGAACAGAGGGGCCACCTAGGGTTTCGGGCGCCGTCGAGGAGGAAGGANTCCAGATTATCTAGCTAGTGCAAAGCCATACGGATTGTATGCAAGTGACGTGAGGCCAATGAGGTGTCTAGGCTGCAAGTCAACCATCTCACAGTGGCTGCATTCATACAAACTAAACCAAATAGGGTGTCCTGGTTTTAATCAAAGTCAATACAAATGGAACCAAAAACAGTTCAATGTGTGTGTGTGTGTGTCCATTGGTGTAAATCTAGTTGGGTTGAGACCTTACAAAGCACTGCATGTTTGTTGATACTAGAAACTGAAACCAAAAGGGGTGGATGGATGCTCAGTTTTAGTAAAAATGTAAGCATTCACATAGATAGCTACACAATGAACCAAAAATGTATGTGCGTAAATATATAGCTTGCTATTTATTAGTAAAAAGCAAAAAAGCTCATGCCCATATTCATTTATGAAGAGCACTGCATGCATGCATGCACGCACTTATAGCATGGCATTTGGACTAACTAAGAAGAAGACTGATTGCACCACACGCACCATCTATGAGTTGGTCTTGTGGATGTTGAAAGTAAATCTAGCTCTGGCATGTTTGTTGTTACTCGGAAGAAACAGAAATCCAAGAAGGCTAGATGAATGCTCAGGTTTTGGTCAAAAATTAAGCGTGCGCATAAATAGATACAAACTGAGCCAGTCTATATAGCTGGGTGTGATTCTAGAAACAAGCATAGGACAGTTAAGTAGCAAGTGCAAATACACGAGTCAATCAACCATATCAGCTAGTGCAAAGCAATATGGATGCAACAGTGCTTTGCTCTCCGAGCAGAGATACAAATCAGGCAGGTGAGATGTCTAGGTTGTAAGTCAACCATCTATCTCACAGGGGCAGCATTCATAGAACCCAAACCAAACATGGTGTCCCAGTTATAATCAAAACTCGTACAAATGGAATTGAAACAGTTCAATCTGTGTGCGTATCCATTGGTGCAAATCTAGTTGGGGTGAGGCCTCACAAAGCACTGCATGTTTGTTGATAAAAGAAATTAAAATTCAGAAGGGATGGATGGATGCTCAGCTTTAGTAAAAATTTAAGCATTCACATAGATAGCTACAAAATGAACCAGAAAAATGTATGTACGTAAATAGATAGCTTGCTATCATTAGTAAACAGCAAAAAAACCTCATGCCCATATTCAGTTAAGAAGAGCACTGCCTGCACACACTTATAACATGGCCTTTGGACTAACTAAGAAGAATACTGATTGTGCCGCACCGCACCATCTATGAGTTGGTTTTGTGGATGTTGAAAGTAAATCTAGCTCTGAGAGGGAAAGATCCCAATTTGCTGCATCTACTTGTTTGCGAGACAGAAAGATGTCAATCCGTGTTGCATGTTTTTTGTTACTCGGGGGAAATATAAATCCAAGAGGTATGGATGAATGCTCA
>CAJFDF010000107.1:91028-117438 GCA_904067115.1 Aegilops sharonensis
GCAGCTGGCAGCGGCATTGACGTCGAGATCGACGTCGATGAGAGAGAGGACAACCCAAGAATTGAATGGGACTCATCCTTTTTGGCGTTTGGCGGGAAAATTGTCCGAATAGGCCTAGGCTGTCGTTGGGCCTCCTGATCTTGGGGCATGCATGCATATGCATGCAGCCGATTCTCCTGTAGCCGGCGTGTGTCGAATCGAGTCGAATCTAGTTGGTGAGTATAGAAGAAAGATTTGAACTTTCTTTTTTTGTGCTCCCTCCCTTCTCGGTTGAAACTCCGGTCGACGAACGTGGCGGCATGAAAATTGCAGTTGAGACCGACCACCCGGCGGCGTCGTGGGTGGCAACCTCTCCAATGGAAAGGAACCGAGCCGACTGGATGGAATGGAGAGAGACATTCGTGGCAAGACGGCGCACTAGGACGGGTTGGGAACTGCGGCTTCGCTGGAAATCGACGGACGGCAGTGCGGATGGCGGCGCATGGTGAAATGGTAGCCGCGATCGAGGTGAAGAGTTACGTCAATGGCATCAATCAATCAACCAAGGCCAAACCCAGGTCGGTGATTGTTTGGTTTCATAGCCATAGATAGACTAGAGCAGAGCATCGACAAGTTGCTGCTTGGGTAAAACAAACGCGAGACTTGCAGTCATTGTTGGACAAACACACGACCATCTACGTACTAGATTTTAGCAGAGTGAATGCAAGCAAAGACAAGAATTTTTGCAGCAGAGGAGATCACATGACTATCCAATGGAGGAAATCGATTTAAATTCTTAATTCAAGCTAGCAGCAAATAGATGCCAATATCTATCTAACTCTCAGCAGGCATTGCAGCAGCAAATTGAAGTAGCAGAGGATAAAATGGATGTGTCCATGTTTAAATCAGCTAGAGGAGAAAAGGACTGAACTGTATAGCAGCAACGTCTCCATGGACTGAATCGAGGAAATGAGATTTCTTCCATGGCGGCGGGGCTTCTCTATGGCCCTCGTCATGGGTGGAACAGCGGGGGCGGCTAGGGTTTCGAGCGCCGTCGAGGGGAAGGGAGGTTGGACCCGGCGGTGCTGCACGGCGACCGGGGCGGGATGAGACGGGGCTCTAGCCGGTGGTGCCTGGCCGTGGAGAGGAGAAAGGCTCCAGCCGGCGGCGATCCTCTGTTGCCCGACCAGGGTGGCTCCTCCGCGGAGACCGGAGAGGAGAAGAGACGAGCCGCTGGATCTTGGGGTGGAAGAACGCGGGTGCGGGAGCCGCCGTCGCCGTCGCCATCGCCGGAGATGCATTGGCGGCGTGGGTGGGAGTTGCGCCGATTTGGGAAGGGTTGGGTGGGGACTGGGATCCCGTCTGTGTGTGTGTGTGTGTTTTTTTTTGTTTTGCTTGCATACGAGGGAGGAGCCTGTGATTGGTGAGTGAGGTCCTCCCATGGATCGACCCACTTGCCCATTCAATCTTAGCCCTCCGTGCAAATCCAACGCAGGAGACAACTGCCTCGTTTTTTACAGACTCGCAATAAAGTCGTGGCATTGGGAATCTGCTAGTGCATGAGATGCTAGCGGGTGACGCTAGAATCGAAGCCCCTGTGAGAATTAGAAGGGTCTAAAGGACGTGCGGCTTGAGGACCCAGCTTTTATTTGTGTGGGCCTGATTTTTTTAACATGTTCGCACTGTATCTTGAAAATTCAAGTTTATTTCTATGGGGCACGTGGAATATTTTGGCATGAAATTCTAGCAAGACGCGCAATATTTATGCATGACATTCTCATCTGCCTAGAAGGCGACGAGAGTGTTGTAGGTGAAGGCGCTCGACGCCCAGAGCAGTGTGTTGTTCAGGTCCGACGCCATGGTGTTGGTGTCGTGGCCACCGCAGGGGCGCGTGTTTCCCAGNCTGCCTCGTTTTTTACAGACTCGCAATAAAGTCGTGGCATTGGGAATCTGCTAGTGCATGAGATGCTAGCGGGTGACGCTAGAATCGAAGCCCCTGTGAGAATTAGAAGGGTCTAAAGGACGTGCGGCTTGAGGACCCAGCTTTTATTTGTGTGGGCCTGATTTTTTTAACATGTTCACACTGTATCTTGAAAATTCAAGTTTATTTCTATGGGGCACGTGGAATATTTTGGCATGAAATTCTAGCAAGACGCGCAATATTTATGCATGACATTCTCATCTGCCTAGAAGGCGACGAGAGTGTTGTAGGTGAAGGCGCTCGACGCCCAGAGCAGTGTGTTGTTCAGGTCCGACGCCATGGTGTTGGTGTCGTGGCCACCGCAGGGGCGCGTGTTTCCCAGGTGCTAAATTAAGAAGGTGCTCCCTCAGGGGGAGTGTCAAAAGGACGGCTCCGGTGGAATTGGTGCGCGGGTACGAGGAATCAAAGGAAAGGGTCGAATTCAGATGGACCAACTGAGAGGAGCAGAGCGGGAGGAGACGAGCTTGATTTGAGTTTCAGGGAATGGTGGCCGTCGACGCGGTGGGGGTGGCCGGCGAAGCGAACTGCTGCTGCGAGAGGCGATGTTCTCTGACCTTCCTATGTGATGCCTCTTCCCGGTCTACGCCATTGTTTTGGTGTGTTCCCCTTCCCCTTTGTCCTAGGCATAGCCGGCGGCGGTGTCAACGTCGACGTCAACGAGAGACGGGACATCGTTGGAATCAAATCGACGTACGCGGATGGGAAAAGGGACTCGTCCTTTGTCACGTTTGACGGAAAAATCGTCCGAGCATGCCTAGGCCGACGTTGGCCCTCTTCTGCTTGGCGCATGCATGCATATGCATGCAGCCGATTCTCCTGTAGCTCACGTGTGTCAAATCGAGCTGAGTCTAGTTGATGAGGATAGAAGAAAGATTTGACCTTTCTTTCTTTGTGCCTCCTCCCTTCTCGGTTGAAACTCCGGTCGACGAACATGGTGCCGTGAAAATTGCAGTTGACACCGACCGCCCGGCGGCGTCATGGGCGGCGACCTCTCCAATGGAAAGAAACCGAGCCGACTGGATGGAATGGAGAGAGACATTTGTGGCGAGACGGCGCGCGAGGACAGGCTGGGGAACTGCGGCTTCGCTGGAAATCGACGGACGGCAGTGCGGATGGCGGCGCATGGTGAAATGGTAGCCGCGATCAAGGTGGAGGTGGAGGTGGAGCTGTGGGTTGGTTCCCGGAGGACCGACGGCGATACATCGGTGAGAGAGGAGAGGAGGCGAGCGGGCGAACTACCGCAGCAGCAGCACCTTTGAAGAAGAGGAACCGCATATATGCATGGTGGGCGGCGTCGTGGAGAGAGCGGTGGCGGTGGAATGGATGGATGGGAAAAAGAGCGTGACCATGCAAAAAAAGAGAGAAAAGCAACGCACACGTACGTGCTCCACTCCTTCCAATCCGTTGTACTCCACCGAGCGAGTCATCAATCAAGTCAAAAGAAATCACGTGGAAGACGTGGTTTACTACCCAAACCTGATCAAGAAAATCAAAAGAAAAGATCGATGAAAATATCAAAAGAAAAGGAAAAAAAACCGGATNGCGTCGTGGAGAGAGCGGTGGCGGTGGAATGGATGGATGGGAAAAAGAGCGTGACCATGCAAAAAAAGAGAGAAAAGCAACGCACACGTACGTGCTCCACTCCTTCCAATCCGTTGTACTCCACCGAGCGAGTCATCAATCAAGTCAAAAGAAATCACGTGGAAGACGTGGTTTACTACCCAAACCTGATCAAGAAAATCAAAAGAAAAGATCGATGAAAATATCAAAAGAAAAGGAAAAAAAACCGGATCGATCGTATCCAACTGAATCGAGCCCAAGCAATGAAAAAAAATAGGACTCTCGTCTCGTCTACGTACATGGATCCTGGTGCCTCGTGCACCAAACTTGTAAATCAATCGAGAAAAGAAAACAAAACCTCCTTCCATGAAAAAGAACCTCCACACAGTCCTAATCACGCACGAAACTCTCGGAGCCGTACGTGCCTCGGCACGATCGTCCTACCTTTATTACTACCGGTGCTCATGCGGACGACGCCACATGATTCACAAACGGATCTCAAGCCACCATTATTGAAGGCACGCTTTTTTAGGATGTTCGAGCTCATCGATAGCAACACAACACAACCACCTAAATACACGTGGAAAGAGCTCACAAGCTTGGGTGACCACACATTGTTTCTGGGGCAAGGATGCTGCAAGGCTGTGCATGTGGCAGGCATGGACGGTGTCGTGGAAGCGAGCCGTATCTACTACTCATCTCCAAATGAAGAAGATGTGGAGGACTTAAAAAGGTTGGACCTCGGCAGTTGCTTTGTCTATTGTTGGGAGAGCGATAGCGTGCATCACTCAGAGTGGATCATGTCACACAGATACCATTATCGTGAGAAGGGTCCGGAGTATGGTGGTAAAGATTATAATAGTTGTACGTGGGTTCTTCCTCCACCCTTTTAGCTCATGTGCCCATGCATGCATGCATCATGCTTGTACCAGATTAATATGTTATGGGGAGCAATGTTCACATTTAACTGGTTTCTTATTTGAGGAACTGCTATATATCATGATTGCACCGTATATGCACGTGACTTGGTACGGTGGCATGGTATGTTGCATAGCCTCGAGTGACCATATGTTCATTTTTTTCTGTGTAAATTATTTGTAAGGAGAAGTACAGTAAATTTGTTGATTTCCTATCAAATTAAGAGCAATGTCTTTTTTTAAGAAGAGTTAAGAGAAATATTTGACTGAATTAATTAATAGTAACCACGTATGTCATATGTCGTATTTTTTTCCTCTCATGCTAGAACCACAAAATTACTACATATATACATCGTGGTCTCGATTGTGTGTCTATGCCACTGAGAAGTCGGGTTAGCGGGATGATGAACATGGGTCTGTTAGGCCGGTTGAGCAAGGCCGTTGGCAGAAAAAGACGTTGCAACAAAGTAGATGGGCACAGGAATAAAATGCTCCATGTGTGGAGGCGCGCGCGCAAGAGAGAGAGAGAGAAGCCACACTGGTAAATCGATAGTTGATTCTGGATTCACATAGCTACTACACTCGATAATATTATAATTCCTGGTGGGAAGCTGGAATGCAGAAAGACTCGTGGGAGCATAATCTATTCCATGCATGTTCTACAATTTGTGAATAGCAAAAAATTTGGGAAAATGATAAAGATGTGTTTTAATTTTTTACTTTTGGGTGCCTGTAAAAGTAGTGCACACTGTGAAAAATATATTTTGTGCTTCAAATATTCTTTTTTTAGAGCACTGGGTTTTGTTTCTAAGCCCAGATCATCCCTGGGAAAGCACATGGTCTTTTTATGAAAAGAATAGTCCATCTTAATATGTACTCCCTCCGTTCCTAAATACTTGTCTTTCTAGACATCTCAAATGGACTACAACATACGAATGTATGTAGACATGTTTTAGAGTGTAGATTCACTCATTTTGCTCCGTATGTAGTCACTTGTTAAAATCTCTAGAAAGACAATTCTTTAGAAACAGAGGGAGTATTTTATGATTTTTTTCTATTAATTTTGTATCATATTTTTTTAACAGAGAGATGGGCATATGGTCTTGAGGGCAAAAAACTGTCGTGTTCTGATATCTTTGCACAAAAGTTGTGCGTACAAACGGCAGCAAGATAAAAAAAGCCGACAAAAGTTTGCTGCTGTGCGAAGAATGATTGTGTTTGTGTACAATACTACTTATAATATATTTTTTAGAATCCTAATACTTTTTTTGAGCAATTTTTAGAATTCAACAATAGTATTCCAAATGTTGTATAACAGAATTCTATTGAGGGTTTTGTATAACACAACTAAACCCAGGCTTGGATTGTCGGGCCGGCCCACCCCTCAATTTTTATCTTGCAGCCATCATCTGCCATATCCCGGAGATCGATTCGATCGTGTACTATACGATCACAATCCGATCCGCTACAACGCTCGATTCCCAATCCATGACCAACGACGGCCGCCGGCAGGGATGGTCCGAGCTCCCGGACGATCTCCTGGACGATGTCTACCGCCACTGCGTCTCCTCGCTGTACGATCGTGCCCGCTTCGCCTCCGTGTGCGAGTCGTGGCGCGCCGTCGTGAGACAACGGCACCCGGCGATGCGCGCTCTCCTGCTGCTACTACCCTCGACGGGCAACGGCAAGCACGACCGAACGGTGCGGGCGTACAGCATCGAAGATGGCAGGGTTGTGCGCGCCTCGTTCCAAGGTTTCCCGTGGGGTAAGAGGATCATCGGATCCCACGATGGTGGCTGGATCACCGCCGCGACTGGCGCTCAGCTCTTTATCGTGAATCTCTTCTCCGGTGATCGCGTGGAGCTCTCCGCCATACAGAGGATCATCAGATGCAAGTGTCTTACCAAAAGGCCGAGATCTAGTCGTGCCGCTGGTCAGATCTCGATTAGAAAAATCCTCTTCTCCAAGGATCCTTCCTCAACTGATTGCATCATTGCCGGGGAAACCACGGGGTGCAAGATAGCACTCTGCAGGGTTGACTGCCCGAATGGTGGGTGGACGACAAGAGGATGTGAGACCAACACAGAGCTTATGGACATCACCTATACGAACACGGAGCTTATGGACATCACCTTTTGCAACGGTAAGCTCGATGGCCTTACGCCAAAGGAATTGTTGGAGTTCTGCATGAATGAAAATGGTGCTCTGGTGGTCAACATGGTCCGCCGCATTCCTGGTAGCGTGAGGGACTTTGGTATATGAAAAGTGCATGAAAAATACATCTTCGAACTACATGGCAAGTTGGCGATTGTCGTGGGGTTCTCGCTGATGATCTACTCCTGTAGAGCTCAATTTTTAAGGGTGTTTGAGCTCACCAACGAGGCGCAGCCATACAGAAACACAAGGCGAGAGGTTACAAGCCTGGGTGACCATGCCTTGTTTTTGGGGCCAGGGTACTGTAAGGCAGTGCACGTGCTCGCCGTGATGGAGGGTCGGAGCACGGTGGAAAGGAACTACATCTACTACTTAAAGCAACACATATGTCGTCACCATAATGTGGAATGCTTAAAGAGATACGACCTAGGTAGCTACAAAATATATTACGGCAAAAGAAAAGGTGTGGATCCCTCAGAGAGGATCAGGTCATGGGGATACCATCGCCGTCATGAGGATGGCAGTAATGGTTGTATTTGGGTTTTGCCGACAGATTTCTAATTGCTCATTCATGCATGTAACACGGGCTCATGTTTAAAAGGACTATATAATATCCATTTTAAAACCTAATTGAATAAGCAGCGCACGTCCTTGACGTGGCACGTGCCTCGCAAACCACACACACGGGCGGAAACATCGAGGACCGGCTGTGTTCGTCCCCGAGACAGAGTCTTCGGTGGGCGATCCCGTGACAGAACGGGCCTAGACTTGGTCTATCATATCGCGATGACATGCACTAACACAAAGAAGCAATTATTCCCCGTGGCCTACCCCCTCTAGGTGCCGAACAACACCCTAGACCACCGGGGCCACCGAATGGGTGCTCGATATGGAGACCACCCGAGGGGGGAGGGCACCCCTACAAGAGGAACTCTGATTACCTGTAGAGAAACCCTGCTGCAGTGCCGCGAAGAGTTGCCCAGCCTTGTGGACAAGGGGATTTTTATCTCAGCCCAGCCAACAGGTGAGATCCTGCAGTCTGGCTTTTTGTGAACAGGTTTTCTTTCTGGTCAACAAACTGCTCTCCTTCCAGCCATGGAGCAAACAGCTGTGGAGGAAATTGAACACGTCGAAAATATTGTGTGGTCCGGATTCCTTGGTGACTGGTTCACTCTTTCTACAGCACAACATCTACTTTCTGATATTTTGACCGTAAGCTTTCTTTCTGAATGAAAAGGAAATGCGGGAGAAACTATGATGAGCTACAACATGGACCAGGATTTGGATGGAGGATCTTCCTCCGAGCTGAGCAATGAAATTCCCTTTAACCCCGCAAAAAAAAACTATGATGAGCTACAGCATGGACCAGGATTTGGATGGACCGTCATTCATGTGCGCAGAAGCTTGAGACTTACAGCCCACCAAACACAGAACGCCCACACCTCACAGTCCTTCATTTCATTTTGTTTTTAATTAATTTCCGTTTTATGTATTTCACTTGCTATATTATTTAGCAGATTGCTTATCATGTTTCAGGACTTCCAGCCTAGCAGAAGCAGTATTGTCAAAAAAGGATGATCGACTTACTACCGCGTGACAGCATANCTTACAGCCCACCAAACACAGAACGCCCACACCTCACAGTCCTTCATTTCATTTTGTTTTTAATTAATTTCCGTTTTATGTATTTCACTTGCTATATTATTTAGCAGATTGCTTATCATGTTTCAGGACTTCCAGCCTAGCAGAAGCAGTATTGTCAAAAAAGGATGATCGACTTACTACCGCGTGACAGCATACTCGGCTGAGCTTCTGCTGCTCTGCAGTTCAGACTTCAGAGTGTGGGTGGGTTGCTCTAGTCCATCAGGATCTTCATTTCTATGGAACAAATCATCCTGCATCTCATCTGGTCACCTTGATTCAGCCACAAGATTCGGTCTGTGGATTCAGGCGACCAGTCGACAAACGCTGATCTGCGGTGCGTCGTCGCAGGTGGGAGATGAAGAGAAGGGGAGGAATAGCGGATTCCTCACCACGGATTGAAGGCTCTCGTCCGTGTGAACCGTCTCCCTTCTCGCGTGCATAGCTCCATCGACGCAAGTTCGATGCCTAGCCTCGCCGGTAGCAAGCGCCATCTGGGCCGGCCCAGGTGCTTGTAACCACTGCCTCGTTTAGTTTTTTGTTTTTTTCATGATTTTATTTTGTTTTTGATTTTTTTTATTTTGTTTATAAGTTAGGACCAAGGTGAGATTCTAAATTTGGGACGGAGGGATGTTACAAAATAAATTTTACATACATTTTTAGAAAAATGTTAATCATGCATTTGCCAAACGTTAAATGTATAGAAAAGTTGTTTCCGATGTATACGAAAATATATAATGTGTATGAAAAAAGTAGATATAAAAAGTCTTTAAAAATGTCGACAATTTACTTGGGAAATGTTACACAAACATGTATATAATTATTTTTTCCTAATGTACATAAAAGAATGTATAATGTGTATGGAAAGAGTAGATATACAGAAATATAGGTTTTTCAAAATTTTAATCATTTATTTCAAAAATGTTAAACCTGTATAAAAAATTGTTCATGTTGAATACCAAAAATGTAAACATGTATTAAAAATGTTCCTGGTATATATAAAAGTGTACCATGTGTATGAAAAATTAGCCACAAATACAAATATTTGAAAAATATTAATAATGTATTTGAAAAAAGTTAAACATTATAAAAAATATTTCCTAATTTATGTGTTGAAGAAAAAATAAAAAGAAGAAGAAGAAAGCGGGAAAACCACATAAACGAAGAAAAACGAAACACCCGACGAAAACCATGAAACCAAGAAAAAGAAAACATAACCTAAGAGAAACCAAGAAAGGACCAAAGAACCTAATAAAATATGAAAATAGGAAAGAAAAGAGAAAACCCAATAAAACAAAGAAAGGACAAAAGAAAACCAAAGAAAAAAGAAAGAAAATCAAAATAATAAAACCGGACCGAAGAAAAGGAGAAAAATAAAGGAAGACAAAAAATCGAGAATAACTGTGAAGAAACGAAGAAAACCGAAAGGAAAAAACAGAAAAAAAAGAAAAAGAAAAAGAAGAAAACCAGAGGAGAACCAATGAACAAACATGCGATCAAGCGGCGAGATGCTACTGGCCCGAAAATCCTGAAAATGGGTTGCCAAAAACAATGGGAAGAGGGAATCTCATCGTGCGAGAATTGCTTCCATTTCGCGTGAAGCGACATATAACTCTCGCGCTGAACTTTGTCTCGCTTTTTGAACAACGTCTCAGCTTGGCATTTTCTATCGGGCACCTTTTTTTTTTAGTAACACAACACTTTATTCAAAACTCAATATGGCGGGGAATATATAGGTGATCCGGAGGATCGCCCAACCATACATATCGGCCCACATCTAGACTAGTTGCCATCCTAGCTAGGTTATGGGGCTCACCATTACAAGCGCACTGCTGATTCTATCGGGCACCTTAAGCGCCTGTTTCTTCGTTTGCAGCAAACCGGCGTACAGCGTACTCGGGCTTGGGCTTGGCCCATTTTTGGTTTTTTGGCGTTCTTCAAACCTCAAAAAATACGCATAGATGGGATTCGACACCTGCACCTTACGTTCCGGTCCTAAATGTGATATCCACCAGGGTCGGCTCACAGCTACAGACCGATTTTTTCAAGGGGCGTGGTATCGCTGTTTTCCTCGTCCCTGGTGGCTGTAACCCGAGCCGCCGCCAGGAAAGGCCGATCTTCCGGCGCCGTCCTCCAGCGGCTCCCCTCCGCCGGCGAACTCGGTCGTCAGTGGTGACGGGGTCGCGGATCCACGCATGTGGATCGTTTTTTATTTCCTCATAGTCTAGGTTTTTAGGTTTTTCATCGTCTTTGCTTCGGCGGCGACGATGACAGCGTTGAATAAAGATTCTTCGGATCTTTCCCTGACGAGGTTATCGGTCCTATGGTTGGGGATGGATTTTGGAAACCGGTCTGTTCAAGCAAGGATGGCGTAGCGACGACGGCATCCTCGTGGTGGACCTGTGTCCTCGGGCTCCACTGTTGCGACGGTGTTTGCTCCAGCGTCAGCGCAGAGCTTGGGATGTATTCCAGGAGTGGATGTAGATTGTGGTCTGCATCGGCGACATTTGAAAGACAGAACATGTGCCAGGCTCGTGGTTTGTGGATGGCAGGTATGGTTTCCTCCTTCGGCGTCTTAGTCATGGTGGGGTGCCAGATCTGGAGTTCGATGGCGTGTCCGGGGTGTTGCCCTGGTCTGATTTGTTCAACGANTGTGGTCTGCATCGGCGACATTTGAAAGACAGAACATGTGCCAGGCTCGTGGTTTGTGGATGGCAGGTATGGTTTCCTCCTTCGGCGTCTTAGTCATGGTGGGGTGCCAGATCTGGAGTTCGATGGCGTGTCCGGGGTGTTGCCCTGGTCTGATTTGTTCAACGACAAGGGCTTCACTTTTGGTGAGCCATCTTTGAGGTCCGCAAAGTTGCATATCAGCGATGGAGCCGCGTCGAGCTCGGTGAGGAGGTGATTCGTCATTCTTTTCTTCGGTGGCTGCTGTGGTGGTGCCGGAGGCAGATAACGGGCGTTGGTGTCAAGCTCAGAAATGTTCTGCTATCTTTTCAGTTTTGTCATGTCGGTCTTTACGTGGCTTGTACTTTGTTCTTTATGATATGAAAAAACACATATTACAATGCCAAAAAGGGTCAACTCACAGCTTGTGGCTACCTACTCTTTTTCCTCCTCTTTTGATTGTACATCAACTTGCAACCCTGAAAAGATCACTCTACTTTTTTTTCTTTCAGCTTTCTTTGGTCAGTTTTTATTCATTTTTCTCCTTTCGGTTCTTTTGCCAGGTTTTTATTCGTGAACTTTTGCTTCAAAATCTGCGATTTTTTTTCAAAATTGGTGAACCTTTTTTAATATTACACACTTTTTCAAATTTGTAAACTTCAAAAAAATCAGTGAACTCTTTTCAAATTTGGTAACTTATTTGTAAAATGGATGAATTTTTTCAAATTCATGACTTTTTTTCAAATCGAAGAACTGTTTTTTCAAAAGTGATGAACTTTTCATTCAAATTCATTAACTTTTTTCAAAATAAATGATTTTTTCTCAAGTTCGGAGAACTATTTCAAATATCTTTTTTTCGAATCCGTGAACATTTTTCAAACTTATGGTCATTTTTCATTGCTGTGAACTTCTTCTTAAATTATTGAACTTTCTCAATTTCATGATTTTTTTAATTCATGACCTTATTTGAATACATGAACTTTTTTTGCATTGGCCAATTTTTTATGTATGTTCGTACACTTTCACAATATGTTCACATTTTTTCATTCACGTTTTTAATGATGTTTTCAAATAACTAAAAAATCTTTGGACACATCAAGGAACTAAACCCAACATCACGTTTTTAATGATGNATGATTTTTTTAATTCATGACCTTATTTGAATACATGAACTTTTTTTGCATTGGCCAATTTTTTATGTATGTTCGTACACTTTCACAATATGTTCACATTTTTTCATTCACGTTTTTAATGATGTTTTCAAATAACTAAAAAATCTTTGGACACATCAAGGAACTAAACCCAACATCACGTTTTTAATGATGAAAGACCACAAGCTCATCATTGATAAGGGACCATGTACTTCTGACCATATGATCACTAGCACATTCGGTCCCAAGATCCCCAACAATTACACACTAGTTTCTCTTCATTGGGGAAAGATTACACCTTTTGACACATCAAGGAACTAAACCCAACATCAGGAAAAAAACCATTACATTACCTTCTAAGAGAGAATCATGCAATTGCTCCTCAAAGACACCCAATAATCCTAGCACCATCTCAATGCCATGCCACCTCGGCCGCGCTGAGCAGACACACCTCCCTCACCGACGCTGAGTTGTTCAGGTAGAGTTGAAGCAAAATTTAGTAAGATTGGCGCAAATACTTGAGATAACTATTGGATAATAAGAACAGTCAAGACAATGACACAATATGGACAAGAACGCAAATTATATGCGCTTGACAACTAGAATATCGCGTAAAGCTAGTACATGACAATGCCAGCATGGCAAACCATCAGACTGTCGGTGGGTAAACACTTTTGTGACAAAATACACAACAGTGAAGTTTCCATGAACAACCTTGTATGAACATATTTGGCATCTCTTCTATAATCCTATCTGTAGCATCTGGCTTCCATTCCTGGGGTAAAACAGTGGTCACTTGTTACAAATCATCCCATTATTTGATCTTAATTAGGTGGCTGAATAACTCAAGCATGGAAAGAAAAAAAAATTATTCTATTGCAAATAGTTGGGGTGAGTTATTTTGATTTTTCTCTCTTTCTTCTGGCCAGGGCTGTTGATCCTATAATGCTACTGCTAGGCTGATCCAACGACTGAAGAAATTTCAGCGATGCGTGGACAATTAGATTGCGCATCTCCAAAGAAGATTCTGTTGCGTTCCAGGGTTTCCCGTGGTGTAAGAGGATCATCGGATCCCACGATGGTGGCTGGATCACCGCCGCGACTGGCGCTCAGCTCTTTATCGTGAATCTCTTCTCCGGTGCTCGGGTGGAGCTCTCCGTCACACAGAGGATCATCAGATGCAAGTGCCTTACCAAAAGGCCGAGATCTAGTCATGCCGCTCGTCAGATCTCCATTAGAAAAATCATCTTCTCCAAGGATCCTTCCTCAAGTGGTTGCATCATTGCCCGGATAACCTCGAGGTGCAAGATAGCGCTCTGCAGGATTGGCTGCCCGAATTATGGGTGGACGACAAGAGGATGTGAGACCAACACAGAGCTTATGGGCATCACCTTTACGAACAAAGAGCTTATGGACATCACCTTTTGCAACGGTAAGCTCTATGGCCTTACGTCAAATGAACTGTTAGAGTTCTGCATGAACGAAAATGGTGCTCTGGCGGTCAACTTGGTCCGCTGCATGCCCGGTAGTGCGACGGTAATAGGTATATGGAAAGTGCATGAAAAATACATCTTCGAACTACGTGGCAAGTTGGCAATTGTCTTGGATATTGCATCTCATATATTCGAAATTGGTGGTAGATATGCATGTTACACTTCCGGGATTTGTTTTTTTTTTCTCTAGGGGGATGTCTCATGTAACTCAAATTAATTAATACTTTTGAAATATAAGCAGCCGCTGCACACCACCACGGGAGGAGAGCGTCGCTGCAAACCACGGCCAGGGGGCGTTGTCCCTGGTCGATCGCCGCGGGCGGATGATCGCAACTGTCGCTGCCCCAACCGCTCCAGCAGGCCGCCGCCTCCCCCAACAATATCCCAACCGCAAAAAGAAAAAAAACATCCAGCCACCTTCGGCAGCTGGGCCTGCCGCCACCGCGGCCGAGGCCATTGGACCTTCTCTACATACACAAAAAAGAGTCAAAATAATATATTTCATATAGATGAAATAAAAAGTGCAGGTTTTTGGATTTTATTTTATTTTATTTGAAAAGAAGGATGACCCCCGGCCTCTGCAGATGACTGTGCGCTATGCGGTGCGGAGGAGGAGGCAGCCGCCATGTCTCAGCAGCGGTTTTTTCTTCTTAGATTTTTACGGGTGGGGCGAGAGAGGATGAGGAGGGAGCGCGTCCGACGGCTATGCGGGGACTAATCCAACGGCTAGCGTGCGACCAGCCAAAATTGGGGCTGGCAAACAACGGGACGATGCACGTCTCGCTCTCGCATCGCATCGCATTGCACGAAGAAGAAGAGGACGCCGCGCGAGGCGTGCGTGGTGCGCAAGGATGGGATGGGATCGGACCTTCGCGATGGCGCGACGCCTCCTCGAAGAAAAAGTTATTTTATTATTATATTCTCTTCTATGAGAAAAAGAAACCCATCAATCCCCGCCTCCTCGGCTCGATTCAATCCCACCGCTTAATTGACACCCCTCTCTCTCTCTCTTTCCACGTCGGCGACCATGCCTCCGTGTGGCGTCTTTTCGGAGATGCAGCTGCGCTAGCTCGCCTGCACAGGCTATGCCGGACTACTGCTTTCTACTAGTGATTAGTGAGGAGGAAGGGGAGAAAAAGACGTACTGCTTCGTACTAGTGATTAGTGAGGAGGAAGTGGAGAAGAAGACGTACCTACTTGTGTCCTTGCGGATGAAAGGAATCAGTCGCCCCAGTAGGTGAGCGAAGAAGCTGATATCTCGTTGGGGACGCCATGGCACCCACCTCTCTCCTCGCTCCCGGCGTCCCAAGTCATAAGTCGCACACACAGTACATACATATATGAGGAAAAACATGTATTTTTTTCCATCATCAATCCATGTCCGCCTCCTCCACTTGATTCAATTCCACCGCTCAATTGCCACCTCTCTCTCTCTCTCTCTCCCCCGGCGACCATGCCTGCCTGCGTGCAGCGTCTCTTCGGAGGTGCAGTAGCTCGCCTGCGCAGGCTATGCTGGACTACTGCTCTGGTGCTAGTAACTAGTGAGGAGGAAAGGAAGAAGAAGACACACCTATTTGACTCGTTTGGGATGGAAGGAATCAGTCACCCCAGAAGGTGAGCGGAGAAGCTGCTATCTCGCTGGGACGCCATGGCACCTACCCCTCTCTCTCTCTCTCTCTCTCTCTCGTCCAAGTCCGAAGTCATAAGTCGCACGCGTACCCCGCACGCGGATGAATGACTCCCTCTTGTATATATAGAGAGTAAGACGAATAGAGGGAAGTTTCCCGTGCCGTGGATCGGTGAGGTGGCGCAAGCTGGACCCTTCCTCCCTGGCTGATGAGCATCCCTAGACTAGGCACATGCAGCGACTTGTATTTATCACGAAAGAGGAAGCGGCGGTCAATTCTGCTGCATCTCAAGCCCAGCCCACCTCCTTGGTTATCCAAGCATGCATTAAAAGCGTGTACCCACTTGGGTGTAAGGATATGAAGTAGTACTTGTTCATCTCCTTGCCGCGTCCTGAGCCCGGCATCACCTGGTGACGCCACCTACAGTTTTGCGGCATAACGAGGCCCGAATAATATACCAAATCAAAGCTCTTGTGTTCTCTTCAACAACATCAACAACAAAAAAGAAAATCATATTTGGTTTTGGTTCATCATCATGAATATACATCTTGTCCTTTACCAGCACTCTAGCAAGATGAGCTTATCTTAGCCAACACAGTTCCTCTCTTGAGAATTCAAAAACCTGATGATCCAATCAACGAAATGTTCGAAAATTACATCAGATTGACTCAGAACCGCAACACTGCAGATTCATTCATGCACTCGCTCCAAAACACATACACCGAAACAAAACCTTCATGGACAAAACAAAATTCACTCTCAGTATTATACAACCAAGCATCCAAACCCAACACTACAGGATTACAAAAATACACTCCACGGCTGGCTGCTGTGTCTTTCTTCCTGTAGGAGAAAGAGGCCAGTCAGTTTTCTTCTCCCTTTTTCTACTGTTTGTGTGGGTGAAATAATAAATAAGCTACTCTCCTGCTCAAAGGAAAAGAGCAAGGATTGATGATAAACATACAGAAAAGGATAACAAGGAGGCAATCAAGGAAGCCGTCTCGATCGCTCAAGAATTGTGTTGCATTGCATTGCAAATCAAATTCAACAGAGGCTCATAAGTAATTGACATCAATTTCTACAACACCTCATGAGTGTGAGCTCAATACAGTTTGGCGACGCAACAAGATAACAACAAAACTTTACGGTGTTGGTGTCTCATAAAAGAGGTGCTTCTAGGTAAGGTAATGCAAGAAGGGATCACAAATGCCCTTAGAGAAAAGAGTTCCAATTTATTCTCGAAGCAAAATATGTAACTCAACTAAATGAATGTTACACAACTTTTTCTCTATTAGAACATTAGGTGGTTTTGCTAAAAACCGCAAGCTCATCATTGATAATGCGCCATGTACTTCTGCAGATATGACTACTACCACATTCAATCCCAAGGCCCCAAGCAGTGCACACTAGCTCCATTTAATTGATGAAATATTACACATTTGGGAACATTGGGAACATAGCCATCCATTGCGAGCAACCTCTTATATTTTCTTGCCAACCTAATAAAGTTCCTTTTTAGCCAGGGTTGGTAAAACGGAGGAAAAATAATAATTGTTTATATAAAAATAGATCATGCCCAGCTTGCATCCATAAACAAGAATAATAATGTTGCAACCTCTTATGTAGAGTCGCCCAGCCATAAACCAAGTAAAACCTCCCAACTACTAGAGATGCCTACAGAGTCGCCCTGCCATATACTGTGTTGACGAACTGACCCGGCCACACAAGTGGTGGATAAGTTGTCACCAATTCTACTTCAGTTTGTGAGCAAACTCAGTGAAGCAAAAAAATGCACGGATTGCAGCCTAACCTGCCCAGCTTGCACCTTTAAACAAGATTCGGTCTTTTAAAGAGTAAAACTGCACAAAGCAAGCCTTCACACAAGACTTTCCAAGGCAAGGGCAAGCCAGTGGTAAGAGTCCACTTATCTATGGAGGTGGTGTGGTGCCGTTGGTCAGCAAGCTAGGTTGTTCATCAACGGTGTCAGAAGCAAAACGATTCGACAACAGATACGAACAAGAGAACACGGAAGATTTCATAGCAGATTGAATGAAAACACATTCGGTATTGCGGTTTTCTTGACATAATAAGCATAGCATCCCCTGAAACTCAAAACTCAAACAGACGAATGATTGAGTCCATGTGTTATGATGCCCTTGCACGGCTAAGACTTGCACCACAGTCGTCGCTAGTTCTAGTTTAGTTAGTTTCACATGCAAGTTTCTGTTTGCTTGTTGTCCTGCGGAAACGCAGTTAATATCCACTATCTTTTAATGTCATTGCATTGCACACTGAATTTTCTGAGACTAAACCTTTGTTTATGTCTACTATTTTGAGTGTTTCTGAGACTAATGTACACATCGTAGGTCAGCAATGTCTGTCCTAGTTAGGGCTTCTTCTTCTTTTCATGTATTAAAATATATAAAATGAAGGGCAAAATAAAGAAATGACATTTAGTATATATCTATCTATATCCGAATCACGTGTTCCCATTTCGTGCATCATTTTGTCGTGTCTCTCGTTGCAAGGGACCTGAACTTGATAGATCGATCGATATAGGCATAGAAGGCACCTGGGGTTACAACATGCACTCCCAAACTAACAAAGGCCAAGCTAGAGCAGTAGAGAAAGAATTGATGCTCTGCTGACTTGCATTTATCTAGTACAAAAACTAGTTGGGCAACAAAAGGGATTCCTTTCTATCTAAGAGACCAACCACAAGATTTTGCAGTACGAGATAGCATGATTTTTCAGGGCAAATAGCAGGATATTAATTCGTTTCAATATAGGTTGGAAACTGCAGAGTTCAACAACTATAGGACTATTAGGCTAGGGAACAAAAAATTCCAATCCGATCCACAAGAGGAGCCTCTGCAGCTGCTCTATCTCACCTCACTCGTGAGGGGAGGTCAGGAGAAGGTGGAGATTTGGGGGCAGCTCGTGGGGGGAAGGGAGTACCTTCAAGAGTGGCGATGCTGGGCTCGGAGGACGCACAAGGTGAGGGGGCTTGGAGGAAGAAACGGAAGCCGTTGCTGATAGTGGTCGGCGTTGTGTTGACGCCCGTGGTCTCTGCCAGCCGGCGAGCAGTGGTGGTGGAATCCGTGATGTCGTCACTTGTGCACCTGCATGTGGAAAGGAAATGGCATCAGGGAAAAGAGCATACCAGGGTAGCAGCACAGAGAGGAGAAGATGACCATGTGCTCAGGTCAAGTGGAAGAACATGGACTTGGGAGGACCAACCTTTAACTTCTGTAGCCACCGCCGTTGAATGTTGATGGTGGAGAACTGGATGAAGACAACAAGACCAAGCCCAACATATATGGCCGGCAGGCCCACGCGTGGGAGGCAAGACATCCCAATCAACTACCCAGTTACATGCAGCAAAAAAGTTCAGGTTTTTCTCATTATATCCACGAAGAATGAGATAGGGAAGACACAACCAAACCATTAACTTTATGTATACATCATTGATGAAAAAATTCCTTACATCATTCATGTGTTCATGTTGTCCTGTAGCTATTAACTTGTTTGGAGCCACATGAACAATCAACTATTAATGGAAAAAAATCCATACATCATTTAACATGTACCTATGATGAGTGGTGCAAGTCTGTTATCTACCACTTTGTACACGCAAGGTCTCATAACGATTATGATATGCTACGCCATTAGATGAAAAGTGGTTACAACTTGCAGCAAAAGCTTACCACTCTAAGTAGTAGGCCTTGCATGCTATTCTGCCCTTTTCCCTTCCTCATACGTGCACTATCTTGAAGAGCTGAGTGAGATGAGCCATCGCATATCTCATTTCAGTAGTAACCAGTGATCGGATTGTCTTAATTAAAGCGGTGAATTTTTTACTTATCTAAAATTTAGAATAAAATAAGTGAATCCACAGTTCACTATCATATGGTGGAAGGACTATGAGAAATTAAATTGACCCAGGAAGTTGATACAGTGGCTGCATTCATACAAACTAAATCAAACAGGGTGTCCTAGTCTTAATCAAAGTTGATACAAATGGAACCAAAAATAGTCCAGTCTGTGTGTGTCCATTGGTGCAAATCTAGTTGCGGTGAGACCGTACAAAGTGTTGCATGTTTGTTGATACAAAGAAATTGAAATCCAAAAGGGATTGACGGATGTCCAGTTTTAGTAAAAGTAATTAAGCATTCACATAGATAGCTACAAAATGAACCAAAACTGTGTGTATGTAAATATATAGCTTGCTATTTATTAGTAAACAACAAAACAACTCATGCCCATATTCAGTTAAGAAGAGCACTGCATGCACAATGGCCTTCGGAATAACTAAGAACCTCAAAAGATCACAACTTTAGAACCAGACAAATTAATTCACCGTTGCATATGGCAAATAATAATGAGCCCACCGAGCAGGCGAACACTGAAATGGCACGTAAAAGGACAACTTTGTTTCCAAAGCACGTACCTTGACAGTAACCTTGCTCTTCACTTGGTTTCCAATGCCTCCATCATAGACTGCACACACGAGAAACGCAGATAAATAATAAATAAAATCATCAACAAGATAAAGGAGAATTATGTTCTCTAGTCTGAAGGGGAACAGGGCAATAACTGAAGAAAGAAGCAGGTGTTATACAACAACTCAGTTTGCTTGAACCAATAAAGTGCGGCATAGTCATACAGATTGAACGTCCAAAAGGGACGGTCCAGTTTCAGTGAATGTTCAACCATGGCACACATGAACTAAACCAAAACGTGAAATGTATGCCTACAATTGTGTACTATCCAGATTTCTTGGCGAAGACATGAAAGGGCTATCCAGATTATCTAGCTAGTGCAAAGCCATACGGATTGTATGCAAGTGACGTGAGGCCAATGAGGTGTCTAGGCTGCAAGTCAACCATCTCACAGTGGCTGCATTCATACAAACTAAACCAAATAGGGTGTCCTGGTTTTAATCAAAGTCAATACAAATGGAACCAAAAACAGTTCAATGTGTGTGTGTGTGTGTCCATTGGTGTAAATCTAGTTGGGTTGAGACCTTACAAAGCACTGCATGTTTGTTGATACTAGAAACTGAAACCAAAAGGGGTGGATGGATGCTCAGTTTTAGTAAAAATGTAAGCATTCACATAGATAGCTACACAATGAACCAAAAATGTATATGCGTACATATATAGCTTGCTATTTATTAGTAAAAAGCAAAAAAGCTCATGCCCATATTCATTCATGAAGAGCACTGCATGCATGCATGCACGCACTTATAGCATGGCATTTGGACTAACTAAGAAGAAGACTGATTGCACCACACCGCACCATCTATGAGTTGGTCTTGTGGATGTTGAAAGTAAATCTAGCTCTGGCATGTTTGTTGTTACTCGGAAGAAACAGAAATCCAAGAAGGCTAGATGAATGCTCAGGTTTTGGTCAAAAATTAAGCGTGCGCATAAATAGATACAAACTGAGCCAGTCTATATAGCTGGGTGTGATTCTAGAAACAAGGATAGGACAGTTAAGTAGCAAGTGCAAATACACGAGTCAATCAACCATATCAGCTAGTGCAAAGCAATATGGATGCAACAGTGCTTTGCTCTCCGAAGTGCAAAATAGATAGCTTGCTATCATTAGTAAACGGCAAAAAAACCTCATGCCCATATTCAGTTAAGAAGAGCACTGCCTGCACACACTTATAACATGGCCTTTGGACTAACTAAGAAGAATACTGATTGTGCCGCACCGCACCATCTATGAGTTGGTTTTGTGGATGTTGAAAGTAAATCTAGCTCTGAGAGGGAAAGATCCCAATTTGCTGCATCTACTTATTTGCGAGACAGAAAGATGTCAATCCGTGTTGCATGTTTTTTGTTACTCGGGGGAAATATAAATCCAAGAGGTATGGTTGAATGCTCAGTTTTTAGTCAAAATGTAAGGATGCACATAAATAGATACAAATTGAACCAGAAAATGTGTGAGCGTATAATTGCAAGCGCCAATATATATCTAGCTCTCATTAGGCATTGCAGCATCAAAGTACTAGCAGAGGAGGAAATGGACGTGTCCATGTTTAAATCGGTGAGAGGATAAAAGGACTGAACCGAACAGCAGCAGCGTCGTCTCCATGGACTGAATCAAGGAAATGAGATTTCTTCCCAGGCGTCGGGACTAGCAGATGGCCCTTCTCTTGAATAGGCACCCGCAGCAGCTTGTCTCCCCATGGCACCCCTCCTTCACGCAGGGGGATGAGATGAGAAAAAAGTGCCTGCAAACGCCTGCACGCACGAATTAGATGCGGAGGGGAAGAACACCCGCTGTAGAAGAAGAAACAAGGGATCTGACCTGCTGCACCTTGTGCGGGCTCGCCATGTCCATGGCCATGGGTGGAACAGAGGGGCCACCTAGGGTTTCGGGCGCCGTCGAGGAGGAAGGAGGTCGGACGCGGCGGTCCAGCACTGCGGCCGGAGGGGGGAAGAGACGGGGCTCCAGCCAGCGGTGCCTGGCCATGGAGAAGAGAAGGGCTCCAGCCGGCGGCGGTCCTCTGCTGCCCGGCCACGGTGGCTCCTCCGCAGAGACCGAAGGGGAGAGGAGAGGAGAGGAGCCGCTGCATCTTGGGGTGGACGAACGCGGGCGCGTGAGCCGCCGTCGCCGGAGATGGAGGAGGTGGATGCATCGGCGACGTGGGAGGGATTTGGTGGGAGCTGCGGCGGCGTGGGAAGGCTTGGGTGGGGACTGGACTCGGGATATCCTCTCTGTGTTTTGTTTTTGTTTTGCTTGAGTTGTGTACGAGGTAGGAGCTGATTGGTCAGTCGGGCCTCCCACGGATCGACCCACTTGCCCATTCAATCTTAGCCCTTCGTGCAAATCCAACGCCGGAGACAACTGCCTCGTTTTTTACAGACTCGCAATAAAGTCGTGGCATTGGGAACCCGCGATTCCGTGTTGCTGATTTATTGCATGCGTTGCCGTGCGCGGTTTCTGAAAATTGCTGCGTAGCATGCATGCACGCCGTGAGAGCCTCGCATCGCATTCGTCGTGCCCTATACGCATAGCTAGCTAGCCACGGTGAAGCAATCCACCATTGTTTAAGTAATAGTAGGTTGCTTAATAATGTAGTATTCACGTAAAAGAGGCAGGCAACCACTATTCATAAACAGTGTCGTGTTTTGTTGGCTTTTGCTTGCAAGGATTATACTACGTGCAAACCGAAAATTGTTCTCGTTGATTTGTTCTAGTTGTCTATGTCGGCGCCGGAGACAGGAGAGAGCCGACGATGGCGCTCAGGTGGCGGTGGGATTCGGCCGAAGCATAAGGGTGGCAGCCAGGTGCACGTACAGGAGGGAGCTCAGTTGGGGAGCAGAGGACGCCGTACCTGTAAGCGTGATGAATCGAGAGCCGGAGCTGCCGGAGTCAACAATCCCGTCGCACTGACCGGAGAGGGAGAAGACGATCTAGATTATGGGGAAGGGCGGCTGTTTTTGGCCACGACAGTCAGACCCGCCGCAGGCGAGCGCACGACAACCAGTTACAGCTGCGCGACTTCAAACAACCACCATGGCGAGGGGCACAAAAAGACGAGCCCTTTTCCTTGTTGTGTTGCCTCCATATATAAGCTGCTCCAAATTGATGAAGAAGACCCTCGGGGACAGAGACAGAAATTAAGAAGGTGCTCCCTCGGGGCGAGCGTCAAATGGACAACTTTGGTGGAATTGGTGCGCGTGTGCCAGGAATCAGAGGAAAGGGTCAAAATCGATGGATCAACTGGGCGGAGCAGAGCGGGAGGAGACGAGTTCGATTTGAGTTTGAGGGGAATGGTTGTCGTGGCCACGTTGGGGATGGCCAGCGAAGCGAACTTCTGTGAGAGAGGTGTTGTTCTCTGAACTTTCTATGTGTTGCCTCTTCCCGGTCTATGTCATTGTTCCGGTGTTCTTCTTCCCCTTGTTCCTTGGCGCAGCTGGCAGCGGCATTGACGTCGAGATCGACGTCGATGAGAGAGAGGACAACCCAAGAATTGAATGGGACTCATCCTTTTTGGCGTTTGGCGGGAAAATTGT
Organism: Aegilops sharonensis; assembly: GCA_904067115.1. Lineage (NCBI taxonomy): Eukaryota > Viridiplantae > Streptophyta > Magnoliopsida > Poales > Poaceae > Aegilops > Aegilops sharonensis. Next base: position 114,233 of record CAJFDF010000107.1, read on the forward strand.
CCGAATAGGCCTAGGCTGTCGTTGGGCCTCCTGATCTTGGGGCATGCATGCATATGCATGCAGCCGATTCTCCTGTAGCCGGCGTGTGTCGAATCGAGTCGAATCTAGTTGGTGAGTATAGAAGAAAGATTTGAACTTTCTTTTTTTGTGCTCCCTCCCTTCTCGGTTGAAACTCCGGTCGACGAACGTGGCGGCATGAAAATTGCAGTTGAGACCGACCACCCGGCGGCGTCGTGGGTGGCAACCTCTCCAATGGAAAGGAACCGAGCCGACTGGATGGAATGGAGAGAGACATTCGTGGCAAGACGGCGCACTAGGACGGGTTGGGAACTGCGGCTTCGCTGGAAATCGACGGACGGCAGTGCGGATGGCGGCGCATGGTGAAATGGTAGCCGCGATCGAGGTGAAGAGTTACGTCAATGGCATCAATCAATCAACCAAGGCCAAACCCAGGTCGGTGATTGTTTGGTTTCACAGCCATAGATAGACTAGAGCAGAGCATCGACAAGTTGCTGCTTGGGTAAAACAAACGCGAGACTTGCAGTCATTGTTGGACAAACACACGACCATCTACGTACTAGATTTTAGCAGAGAGAATGCAAGCAAAGACATGAATTTTTGCAGCAGAGGAGATCACATGACTATCCAATGGAGGAAATCGATTTAAATTCTTAATTCAAGCTAGCAGCAAATAGATGCGAATATCTATCTAACTCTCAGCAGGCATTGCAGCAGCAAATTGAAGTAGCAGAGGATAAAATGGATGTGTCCATGTTTAAATCAGCTAGAGGAGAAAAGGACTGAACCGTATAGCAGCAGCGTCTCCATGGACTGAATCGAGGAAATGAGATTTCTTCCATGGCGGCGGGGCTTCTCTATGGCCCTCGTCATGGGTGGAAGAGAGGGGGCGGCTAGGGTTTCGGGCGCCGTCGAGGGGAAGGGAGGTTGGACCCGGCGGTGCTGCACGGCGACCGGGGCGGGATGAGACGGGGCTCTAGCCGGTGGTGCCTGGCCGTGGAGAGGAGAAAGGCTCCAGCCGGCGGCGATCCTCTGTTGCCCGACCAGGGTGGCTCCTCCGCGGAGACCGGAGAGGAGAAGAGACGAGCCGCTGCATCTTGGGGTGGAAGAACGCGGGTGCGGGAGCCGCCGTCGCCGTCGCCATCGCCGGAGATGCATTGGCGGCGTGGGTGGGAGTTGCGCCGATTTGGGAAGGGTTGGGTGGGGACTGGGGATCCCGTCTCTGTGTGTGTGTGTGTGTGTGTGTTTTTTTTGTTTTGCTTGCATACGAGGGAGGAGCCTGTGATTGGTGAGTGAGGTCCTCCCATGGATCGACCCACTTGCCCATTCAATCTTAGCCCTTCGTGCAAATCCAACGCAGGAGACAACTGCCTCGTTTTTTACAGACTCGCAATAAATTCGTGGCATTGGGAATCTGCTAGTGCATGAGATGCTAGCGGGTGACGCTAGAATCGAAGCCCCTGTGAGAATTAGAAGGGTCTAAAGGACGTGCGGCTTGAGGACCCAGCTTTTATTTGTGTGGGCCTGATTTTTTTAACATGTTCACACTGTATCTTGAAAATTCAAGTTTATTTCTATGGGGCACGTGGAATATTTTGGCATGAAATTCTAGCAAGACGCGCAATATTTATGCATGACATTCTCATCTGCCTAGAAGGCGACGAGAGTGTTGTAGGTGAAGGCGCTCGACGCCTAGAGCAGTGTGTTGTTCAGGTCCGACGCCATGGTGTTGGTGTCGTGGCCACCGCAGGGGCGCGTGTTTCCCAGGTGCTAAATTAAGAAGGTGCTCCCTCAGGGGGAGTGTCAAAAGGACGGCTCCGGTGGAATTGGTGCGCGGGTACGAGGAATCAAAGGAAAGGGTCGAATTCAGATGGACCAACTGAGAGGAGCAGAGTGGGAGGAGACGAGCTTGATTTGAGTTTCAGGGAATGGTGGCCGTCGACGCGGTGGGGGTGGCCGGCGAAGCGAACTGCTGCTGCGAGAGGCGATGTTCTCTGACCTTCCTATGTGATGCCTCTTCCCGGTCTACGCCATTGTTTTGGTGTGTTCCCCTTCCCCTTTGTCCTTGGCATAGCCGGCGGCGGTGTCAACGTCGACGTCGACGAGAGACGGGACATCGTTGGAATCAAATCGACGTACGGGGATGGGAAAAGGGACTCGTCCTTTGTCACGTTTGACGGAAAAATCGTCCGAGCATGCCTAGGCCGACGTTGGCCCTCTTCTGCTTGGCGCATGCATGCATATGCATGCAGCCGATTGTCCTGTAGCTGACGTGTGTCAAATCGAGCCGAGTCTAGTTGATGAGGATAGAAGAAAGATTTGACCTTTCTTTCTTTGTGCCTCCTCCCTTCTCGGTTGAAACTCCGGTCGACGAACATGGTGCCGTGAAAATTGCAGTTGACACCGACCGCCCGGCGGCGTCATGGGTGGCGACCTCTCCAATGGAAAGAAACCGAGCCGACTGGATGGAATGGAGAGAGACATTTGTGGCGAGACGGCGCGCGAGGACAGGCTGGGGAACTGCGGCTTCGCTGGAAATCGACGGACGGCAGTGCGGATGGCGGCGCATGGTGAAATGGTAGCCGCGATCGAGGTGGAGCTGTGGGTTGGTTCCCGGAGGACCGACGGCGATACAGCGGTGAGAGAGGAGAGGAGGCGAGCGGGCGAACTACCGCAGCAGCAGCACCTTTGAAGAAGAGGAGCCGCATATATGCATGGTGGGCGGCGTCGTGGAGAGAGCGGTGGCGGTGGAATGGATGGATGGGAAAAAGAGCGTGACCATGCAAAAAAAGAGAGAAAAGCAACGCACACGTACGTGCTCCACTCCTTCCAATCCGTTGTACTCCACCGAGCGAGTCATCAATCAAGTCAAAAGAAATCACGTGGAAGACGTGGTTTACTACCCAAACCTGATCAAGAAAATCAAAAGAAAAGATCGATGAAAATATCAAAAGAAAAGGAAAAAAAACCGGATCGATCGTATCCAACTGAATCGAGCCCAAGCAATGAAAAAAAATAGGACTCTCGTCTCGTCTACGTACATGGATCCTGGTGCCTCGTGCACCAAACTTGTAAATCAATCGAGAAAAGAAAACAAAACCTCCTTCCATGAAAAAGAACCTCCGCACAGTCCTAATCACGCACGAAACTCTCGGAGCCGTACGTGCCTCGGCACGATCGTCCTACCT
>CAJFDF010000107.1:122324-135750 GCA_904067115.1 Aegilops sharonensis
TTGCCAAAAACAATGGGAAGAGGGAATCTCATCGTGCGAGAATTGCTTCCATCTCGCGTGAAGCGACATATAACTCTCGCGCTGAACTTTGTCTCGCTTTTTGAACAACGTCTCAGCTTGGCATTTTCTATCGGGCACCTTTTTTTTTTTGAGTAACACAACACTTTATTCAAAACTCAATATGGCGGGGAATATATAGGTGATCCGGAGGATCGCCCAACCATACATATCGGCCCACATCTAGACTAGTTGCCATCCTAGCTAGGTTATGGGGCTCACCATTACAAGCGCACTGCTGATTCTATCGGGCACCTTAAGCGCCTGTTTCTTCGTCTGCAGCAAACCGGCGTACAGCGTACTCGGGCTTTGGCTTGGCCCATTTTTGGTTTTTTGGCATTCTTCAAACCTCAAAAAATACGCATAGATGGGATTCGACACCTGCACCTTACGTTCCGGTCCTAAATGCGATATCCACCAGGGTCGGCTCACAGCTACAGACCGATTTTTTCAAGGGGCGTGGTATCGCTGTTTTCCTCGTCCCTGGTGGCTGTAACCCTAGCCGCCGCCAGGAAAGGCCGATCTTCCGGCGCCGTCCTCCAGCGGCTCCCCTCCGCCGGCGACCTCGGTCGTCAGTGGTGACGGGGTCGCGGATCCACGCGTGTGGATCATTTTTTATTTCCTCATAGTCTAGGTTTTTAGGTTTTTCATCGTCTTTGCTTCGGCGGCGACGATGACAGCGTTGAATAAAGATTCTTCGGATCTTTCCCTGACGAGGCTATCGGTCCTATGGTTGGGGATGGATTTTGGAAACCGGTCTATTCAAGCAAGGATGGCGTAGCGACGACGGCATCCTCGTGGTGGACCTGTGTCCTCGGGCTCCACTGTTGCGACGGTGTTTGCTCCAGCGTCAGCGCAGAGCTTGGGATGTATTCCAGGAGTGGATGTAGATTGTGGTCTGCATCGGCGACATTTGAAAGACAGAACATGTGCCAGGCTCGTGGTTTGTGGATGGCAGGTATGGTTTCCTCCTTCGGCGTCTTAGTCATGGTGGGGTGCCAGATCTGGAGTTCGATGGCGTGTCCGGTGTGTTGCCCTGGTCTGATTTGTTCAGCGACAAGGGCTTCACTTTTGGTGAGCCATCTTTGAGGTCCGCAAAGTTGCATCTCAGCGATGGAGCCGCGTCGAGCTCGGTGAGGAGGTGATTCGTCATTCTTTTGTTCGGTGGCTGCTGTGGTGGTGCCGGAGGCAGATAACGGGCGTTGGTGTCAAGCTCAGGAATGTTCTGCTATCTTTTCAGTTTTGTCATGTCGGTCTTTACGTGGCTTGTACTTTGTTCTTTATGATATGAATGAAACACATATTACCATGCAAAAAAGGGTCAACTCACAGCTTGTGGCTACCTACTCTTTTTCCTCCTCTTTTGATTGTACATCAACTTGCAACCCTGAAAAGATCACTCTACTTTTTTTTCTTTCAGCTTTCTTTGGTCAGTTTTTATTCATTTTTCTCCTTTCGGTTCTTTTGCCAGGTTTTTATTCGTGAACTTTTGCTTCAAAATCTGTGATTTTTTTTCAAAATTGGTGAACCTTTTTTAATATCACACACTTTTTCAAATTTGTAAACTTAAAAAAAATCAGTGAACTCTTTTCAAATTTGGTAACTTATTTATAAAATGGATGAATTTTTTCAAATTCATGACTTTTTTTCAAATCGAAGAACTGTTTTTTCAAAAGTGATGAACTTTTCATTCAAATTCGTTAACTTCTTTCAAAATAGATGATTTTTTCTCAAGTTCGGAGAACTATTTCAAATATCTTTTTTTCGAATCCGTGAACATTTTTCAAACTCATGTTCATTTTTCATTGCTGTGAACTTCTTCTTAAATTATTGAACTTTCTCAATTTCATGATTTTTTTTAATTCATGACCTTATTTGAATACATGAACTTTTTTTGCATTGGCCAATTTTTTATGTATGTTCGTACACTTTCACAATATGTTCACATTTTTTCATTCACGTTTTTAATGATGTTTTCAAATAACTAAAAAATCTTTGGACACATCAAGGAACTAAACCCAACATCACGTTTTTAATGATGAAAGACCACAAGCTCATCATTGATAAGGGACCATGTACTTCTGACCATATGATCACTAGCACATTCGGTCCCAAGATCCCCAACAATTACAAACTAGTTTCTCTTCATTGGGGAAAGATTACACCTTTGGACACATCAAGGAACTAAACCCAACATCAGGAAAAAAAAACATTACATTACCTTCTAAGAGAGAATCATGCAATTGCTCCTCAAAGACACCCAATACTCCTAGCACCATCTCAATGCCATGCCACCTCGGCCGCGCTGAGCAGACACACCTCCCTCACCGACGCTGAGTTGTTCAGGTAGAGTTGAAGCAAAATTTAGTAAGATTGGCGCAAATACTTGAGATAACTATTGGATAATAAGAACAGTCAAGACAATGACACAATATGGACAAGAACGCAAATTATATGTGCTTGACAACTAGAATATCGCGTAAAGCTAGTACATGACAATGCCAGCATGGCAAACCATCAGACTGTCGGTGGGTAAACACTTTTGTGACAAAATACACAACAGTGAAGTTTCCATGAACAACCTTGTATGAACATATTTGGCATCTCTTCTATAATCCTATCTGTAGCATCTGGCTTCCATTCCTGGGGTAAAACAGTGGTCACTTGTTACAAATCATCCCATTATTTGATCTTAATTAGGTGGCTGAATAACTCAAGCATGGAAAGCAAAAAAAATTATTCTATTGCAAATAGTTGGGGTGAGTTATTTTGATTTTTCTCTCTTTCTTCTGGCCAGGGGCTGTTGATCCTATAATGCTACTGCTAGGCTGATCCAACGACTGAAGAAATTTCAGCGATGCGTGGACAATTAGATTGCGCATCTCCAAAGAAGATTCTATTGCGTTCCAGGGTTTCCCGTGGTGTAAGAGGATCATCGGATCCCACGATGGTGGCTGGATCACCGCCGCGACTGGCGCTCAGCTCTTTATCGTGAATCTCTTCTCCGGTGCTCGGGTGGAGCTCTCCGTCACACAGAGGATCATCAGATGCAAGTGCCTTACCAAAAGGCCGAGATCTAGTCATGCCGCTCGTCAGATCTCCATTAGAAAAATCATCTTCTCCAAGGATCCTTCCTCAAGTGGTTGCATCATTGCCCGGATAACCACGAGGTGCAAGATAGCGCTCTGCAGGATTGGCTGCCCGAATTATGGGTGGACGACAAGAGGATGTGAGACCAACACAGAGCTTATGGGCATCACCTTTACGAACAAAGAGCTTATGGACATCACCTTTTGCAACGGTAAGCTCTATGGCCTTACGTCAAATGAACTGTTAGAGTTCTGCATGAACGAAAATGGTGCTCTGGCGGTCAACTTGGTCCGCTGCATGCCCGGTAGTGCGACGGTAATAGGTATATGGAAAGTGCATGAAAAATACATCTTCGAACTACGTGGCAAGTTGGCAATTGTCTTGGATATTGCATCTCATATATTCGAAATTGGTGGTAGATATGCATGTTACACTTCCGGGATTTGTTTTTTTTTGCTCTAGGGGGATGTCTCATGTAACTCAAATTAATTAATACTTTTGAAATATAAGCAGCCGCTGCACACCACCACGGGAGGAGAGCGTCGCTGCAAACCACGGCCAGGGGGCGTTGTCCCTGGTCGATCGCCGCGGGCGGATGATCGCAACTGTCGCTGCCCCAACCGCTCCACCAGGCCGCCGCCTCCCCCAACAATATCCCAACCGCAAAAAGAAAAAAAACATCCAGCCACCTTCGGCAGCTGGGCCTGCCGCCACCGCGGCCGAGGCCATTGGACCTTCTCTACATACACAAAAAAGAGTCAAAATAATATATTTCATATAGATGAAATAAAAAGTGCAGGTTTTTGGATTTTATTTTATTTTATTTGAAAAGAAGGATGACCCCCGGCCTCNGCCGCCACCGCGGCCGAGGCCATTGGACCTTCTCTACATACACAAAAAAGAGTCAAAATAATATATTTCATATAGATGAAATAAAAAGTGCAGGTTTTTGGATTTTATTTTATTTTATTTGAAAAGAAGGATGACCCCCGGCCTCTGCAGATGACTGTGCGCTATGCGGTGCGGAGGAGGAGGCAGCCGCCATGTCTCAGCAGCGGTTTTTTCTTCTTAGATTTTTACGGGTGGGGCGAGAGAGGATGAGGAGGGAGCGCGTCCGACGGCTATGCGGGGACTAATCCAACGGCTAGCGTGCGACCAGCCAAAATTGGGGCTGGCAAACAACGGGACGATGCACGTCTCGCCCTCGCATCGCATCGCATTGCACGAAGAAGAAGAGGACGCCGCGCGAGGCGTGCGTGGTGCGCAAGGATGGGATGGGATCGGACCTTCGCGATGGCGCGACGCCTCCTCGAAGAAAAAGTTATTTTATTATTATATTCTCTTCTATGAGAAAAAGAAACCCATCAATCCCCGCCTCCTCGGCTCGATTCAATCCCACCGCTTAATTGACACCCCTCTCTCTCTCTCTCTTTCCACGTCGGCGACCATGCCTCCGTGTGGCGTCTTTTCGGAGATGCAGCTGCGCTAGCTCGCCTGCACAGGCTATGCCGGACTACTGCTTTCTACTAGTGATTAGTGAGGACGAAGGGGAGAAAAAGACGTACTGCTTCGTACTAGTGATTAGTGAGGAGGAAGTGGAGAAGAAGACGTACCTACTTGTGTCCTTGCGGACGAAAGGAATCAGTCGCCCCAGTAGGTGAGCGAAGAAGCTGATATCTCGTTGGGGACGCCATGGCACCCACCTCTCTCCTCGCTCCCGGCATCCCAAGTCATAAGTCGCACACACAGTACATACATATATGAGGAAAAACATGTATTTTTTCCATCATCAATCCATGTCCGCCTCCTCCACTTGATTCAATTCCACCGCTCAATTGCCACCTCTCTCTCTCTCTCTCTCCCCCGGCGACCATGCCTGCCTGCGTGCAGCGTCTCTTCGGAGGTGCAGTAGCTCGCCTGCGCAGGCTATGCTGGACTACTGCTCTGGTGCTAGTAACTAGTGAGGAGGAAAGGAAGAAGAAGACGCACCTATTTGACTCGTTTGGGATGGAAGGAATCAGTCACCCCAGAAGGTGAGCGGAGAAGCTGCTATCTCACTGGGACGCCATGGCACCTACCCCTCTCTCTCTCTCTCTCTCGTCCAAGTCCGAAGTCATAAGTCGCACGCGTACCCCGCACGCGGATGAATGACTCCCTCTTGTATATATAGAGAGTAAGACGAATAGAGGGAAGTTTCCCGTGCCGCGGATCGGTGAGGTGGCGCAAGCCGGACCCTTCCTCCCTGGCTGATGAGCATCCCTAGACTAGGCACATGCAGCGACTTGTATTTATCACGAAAGAGGAAGCGGCGGTCAATTCTGCTGCATCTCAAGCCCAGCCCACCTCCTTGGTTATCCAAGCATGCATTAAAAGCGTGTACCCACTTGGGTGTAAGGATATGAAGTAGTACTTGTTCGTCTCCTTGCCGCGTCCTGAGCCCGGCATCACCTGGTGACGCCACCTACAGTTTTGCGGCATAACGAGGCCCGAATAATATACCAAATCAAAGCTCTTGTGTTCTCTTCAACAACATCAACAACAAAAAAGAAAATCATATTTGGTTTTGGTTCATCATCATGAATATACATCTTGTCCTTTACCAGCACTCTAGCAAGATGAGCTTATCTTAGCCAACACAGTTCCTCTCTTGAGAATTCAAAAACCTGATGATCCAATCAACGAAATGTTCGAAAATTACATCAGATTGACTCAGAACCGCAACACTGCAGATTCATTCATGCACTCGCTCCAAAACACATACACCGAAACAAAACCTTCATGGACAAAACAAAATTCACTCTCAGTATTATACAACCAAGCATCCAAACCCAACACTACAGGATTACAAAAATACACTCCACGGCTGGCTGCTGTGTCTTTCTTCCTGTAGGAGAAAGAGGCCAGTCAGTTTTCTTCTCCCTTTTTCTACTATTTGTGTGGGTGAAATAATAAATAAGCTACTCTCCTGCTCAAAGGAAAAGAGCAAGGATTGATGATAAACATACAGAAAAGGATAACAAGGAGGCAATCAAGGAAGCCGTCTCGATCGCTAAAGAATTGTGTTGCATTGCATTGCAAATCAAATTCAACAGAGGCTCATAAGTAATTGACATCAATTTCTACAACACCTCATGAGTGTGATCTCAATACAGTTTGGCGACGCAGCAAGATAACAACAAAACTTTACGGTGTTGGTGTCTCATCAAAGAGGTGCTTCTAGGTAAGGTAATGCAAGAAGGGATCACAAATGCCCTTAGAGAAAAGAGTTCCAATTTATTCTCGAAGCAAAATATTAACTCAACTAAATGAATGGTACACAACTTTTTCTCTATTAGAACATTAGGTGGTTTTGCTAAAAACCGCAAGCTCATCATTGATAATGCGCCATGTACTTCTGCAGATATGACTACTACCACATTCAATCCCAAGGCCCCAAGCAGTGCACACTAGCTCCATTTAATTGATGAAATATTACACATTTGGGAACATTGGGAACATAGCCATCCATTGCGAGCAACCTCTTATATTTTCTTGCCAACCTAATAAAGTTCCTTTTTAGCCAGGGTTGGTAAAACGGAGGTAAAATAATAATTGTTTATATAAAAATAGATCATGCCCAGCTTGCATCCATAAACAAGAATAATAATGTTGCAACCTCTTATGTAGAGTCGCCCAGCCATAAACCAAGTAAAACCTCCCAACTACTAGAGATGCCTACAGAGTCGCCCTGCCATATACTGTGTTGACGAACTGACCCGGCCACACAAGTGGTGGATAAGTTGTCACCAATTCTACTTCAGTTTGTGAGCAAACTCAGTGAAGCAAAAAAATGCACGGATTGCAGCCTAACCTGCCCAGCTTGCACCTTTAAACAAGATTCGGTCTTTTAAAGAGTAAAACTGCACAAAGCAAGCCTGCACACAAGACTTTCCAAGGCAAGGGCAAGCCAGTGGTAAGAGTCCACTTATCTATGGAGGTGGTGTGGTGCCGTTGGTCAGCAAGCTAGGTTGTTCATCAACGGTCTCAGAAGCAAAACGATTCGACAACAGATACGAACAAGAGAACACGGAAGATTTCATAGCAGATTGAATGAAAACACATTCGGTATTGCAGTTTTCTTGACATAATAACCATAGCATCCCCTGAAACTCAAAACTCAAACAGACGAATGATTGAGTCCATGTGTTATGATGCCCTTGCACGGCTAAGACTTGCACCACAGTCGTCGCTAGTTCTAGTTTAGTTAGTTTCACATGCAAGTTTCTGTTTGCTTGTTGTCCTGCGGAAACGCAGTTAATATCCACTATCTTTTAATGTCATTGCATTGCACACTGAATTTTCTGAGACTAAACCTTTGTTTCTGTCTACTATTTTGAGTGTTTCTGAGACTAATGTACACATCGTAGGTCAGCAATGTCTGTCCTAGTTAGGGCTTCTTCTTCTTTTCATGTATTGAAATATATAAAATGAAGGGCAAAATAAAGAAATGACATTTAGTATATATCTATCTATATCCGAATCACGTGTTCCCATTTCGTGCATCATTTTGTCGTGTCTCTCGTTGCAAGGGACCTGAACTTGATAGATCGATCGATATAGGCATAGAAGGCACCTGGGGTTACAACATGCACTCCCAAACTAACAAAGGCCAAGCTAGAGCAGTAGAGAAAGAATTGATGCTCTGCTGACTTGCATTTATCTAGTACAAAAACTAGTTGGGCAACAAAAGGGATTCCTTTCTATCTAAGAGACCAACCACAAGATTTTGCAGTACGAGATAGCATGATTTTTCAGGGCAAACAGCAGGATATTAATTCGTTTCAATATAGGTTGGAAACTGCAGAGTTCAACAACTATAGGACTATTAGGCTAGGGAACAAAAAATTCCAATCCGATCCACAAGAGGAGCCTCTGCAGCTGCTCTATCTCACCTCACTCGTGAGGGGAGGTCAGGAGAAGGTGGAGATTTGGGGGCAGCTCGTGGGGGGAAGGGAGTACCTTCAAGAGTGGCGATGCTGGGCTCGGAGGACGCACAAGGTGAGGGGGCTTGGAGGAAGAAACGGAAGCCGTTGCTGATAGTGGCCGGCGTTGTGTTGACGCCCGTGGTCTCTGCCAGCCGGCGAGCAGTGGTGGTGGAATCCGTGATGTCGTCACTTGTGCACCTGCATGTGGAAAGGAAATGGCATCAGGGAAAAGAGCATATCAGGGTAGCAGCACAGAGAGGAGAAGATGACCATGTGCTCAGGTCAAGTGGAAGAACATGGACTTGGGAGGACCAACCTTTAACTTCTGTAGCCACCGCCGTTGCATGGTGATGGTGGAGAACTGGATGAAGACAACAAGACCAAGCCCAACATATATGGCCGGCAGGCCCACGCGTGGGAGGCAAGACATCCCAATCAACTACCCAGTTACATGCAGCAAAAAAGTTCAGGTTTTTCTCATTATATCCACGAAGAATGAGATAGGGAAGACACAACCAAACCATTAACTTTATGTATACATCATTGATGAAAAAATTCCTTACATCATACATGTGTTCATGTTGTCCTGTAGCTATTAACTTGTTTGGAGCCACATGAACAATCAACTATTAATGGAAAAAAAATCCATACATCATTTAACATGTACCTATGATGAGTGGTGCAAGTCTGTTATCTACCACTTTGTACACGCAAGGTCTCATAACGATTATGATATGCTACGCCATTAGATGAAAAGTGGTTACAACTTGCAGCAAAAGCTTACCACTCTAAGTAGTAGGCCTTGCATGCTATTCTGCCCTTTTCCCTTCCTCATACGTGCACTATCTTGAAGAGCTGAGTGAGATGAGCCATCGCATATCTCATTTCAGTAGTAACCAGTGATCGGATTGTCTTAATTAAAGCGGTGAATTTTTTACTTATCTAAAATTTAGAATAAAATAAGTGAATCCACAGTTCACTATCATATGGTGGAAGGACTATGAGAAATTAAATTGACCCAGGAAGTTGATACAGTGGCTGCATTCATACAAACTAAATCAAACAGGGTGTCCTAGTCTTAATCAAAGTTGATACAAATGGAACCAAAAATAGTCCAGTCTGTGTGTGTCCATTGGTGCAAATCTAGTTGCGGTGAGACCGTACAAAGTGTTGCATGTTTGTTGATACAAAGAAATTGAAATCCAAAAGGGATTGACGGATGTCCAGTTTTAGTAAAAGTAATTAAGCATTCACATAGATAGCTACAAAATGAACCAAAACTGTGTGTATGTAAATATATAGCTTGCTATTTATTAGTAAACAACAAAACAACTCATGCCCATATTCAGTTAAGAAGAGCACTGCATGCACAATGGCCTTCGGAATAACTAAGAACCTCAAAAGATCACAACTTTAGAACCAGACAAATTAATTCACCGTTGCATATGGCAAATAATAATGAGCCCACCGAGCAGGCGAACACTGAAATGGCACGTAAAAGGACAACTTTGTTTCCAAAGCACGTACCTTGACAGTAACCTTGCTCTTCACTTGGTTTCCAATGCCTCCATCATAGACTGCACACACGAGAAACGCAGATAAATAATAAATAAAATCATCAACAAGATAAAGGAGAATTATGTTCTCTAGTCTGAAGGGGAACAGGGCAATAACTGAAGAAAGAAGCAGGTGTTATACAACAACTCAGTTTGCTTGAACCAATAAAGTGCGGCATAGTCATACAGATTGAACGTCCAAAAGGGACGGTCCAGTTTCAGTGAATGTTCAACCATGGCACACATGAACTAAACCAAAACGTGAAATGTATGCCTACAATTGTGTACTATCCAGATTTCTTGGCGAAGACATGAAAGGGCTATCCAGATTATCTAGCTAGTGCAAAGCCATACGGATTGTATGCAAGTGACGTGAGGCCAATGAGGTGTCTAGGCTGCAAGTCAACCATCTCACAGTGGCTGCATTCATACAAACTAAACCAAATAGGGTGTCCTGGTTTTAATCAAAGTCAATACAAATGGAACCAAAAACAGTTCAATGTGTGTGTGTGTGTGTCCATTGGTGTAAATCTAGTTGGGTTGAGACCTTACAAAGCACTGCATGTTTGTTGATACTAGAAACTGAAACCAAAAGGGGTGGATGGATGCTCAGTTTTAGTAAAAATGTAAGCATTCACATAGATAGCTACACAATGAACCAAAAATGTATGTGCGTACATATATAGCTTGCTATTTATTAGTAAAAAGCAAAAAAGCTCATGCCCATATTCATTTATGAAGAGCACTGCATGCATGCATGCACGCACTTATAGCATGGCATTTGGACTAACTAAGAAGAAGACTGATTGCACCACACCGCACAATCTATGAGTTGGTCTTGTGGATGTTGAAAGTAAATCTAGCTCTGGCATGTTTGTTGTTACTCGGAAGAAACAGAAATCCAAGAAGGCTAGATGAATGCTCAGGTTTTGGTCAAAAATTAAGCGTGCGCATAAATAGATACAAACTGAGCCAGTCTATATAGCTGGGTGTGATTCTAGAAACAAGGATAGGACAGTTAAGTAGCAAGTGCAAATACACGAGTCAATCAACCATATCAGCTAGTGCAAAGCAATATGGATGCAACAGTGCTTTGCTCTCCGAGCAGAGATACAAATCAGGCAGGTGAGATGTCTAGGTTGTAAGTCAACCATCTATCTCACAGGGGCAGCATTCATAGAACCCAAACCAAACATGGTGTCCCAGTTATAATCAAAACTCGTACAAATGGAATTGAAACAGTTCAATCTGTGTGCGTATCCATTGGTGCAAATCTAGTTGGGGTGAGGCCTCACAAAGCACTGCATGTTTGTTGATAAAAGAAATTAAAATTCAGAAGGGATGGATGGATGCTCAGCTTTAGTAAAAATTTAAGCATTCACATAGATAGCTACAAAATGAACCAGAAAAATGTATGTACGTAAATAGATAGCTTGCTATCATTAGTAAACAGCAAAAAAACCTCATGCCCATATTCAGTTAAGAAGAGCACTGCCTGCACACACTTATAACATGGCCTTTGGACTAACTAAGAAGAATACTGATTGTGCCGCACCGCACCATCTATGAGTTGGTTTTGTGGATGTTGAAAGTAAATCTAGCTCTGAGAGGGAAAGATCCCAATTTGCTGCATCTACTTGTTTGCGAGACAGAAAGATGTCAATCCGTGTTGCATGTTTTTTGTTACTCGGGGGAAATATAAATCCAAGAGGTATGGATGAATGCTCAGTTTTTAGTCAAAATGTAAGGATGCACATAAATAGATACAAATTGAACCAGAAAATGTGTGAGCGTATAATTGCAAGTGCCAATATATATCTAGCTCTCATTAGGCATTGCAGCATCAAAGTACTAGCAGAGGAGGAAATGGACGTGTCCATGTTTAAATCGGTGAGAGGATAAAAGGACTGAACCGAACAGCAGCAGCGTCGTCTCCATGGACTGAATCAAGGAAATGAGATTTCTTCCCAGGCGTCGGGACTAGCAGATGGCCCTTCTCTTGAATAGGCACCCGCAGCAGCTTGTCTCCCCATGGCACCCCTCCTTCACGCAGGGGGATGAGATGAGAAAAAAGTGCCTGCAGACGCCTGCACGCACGAATTAGATGCAGAGGGGAAGAACACCCGCTGTAGAAGAAGAAACAAGGGATCTGACCTGCTGCACCTTGTGCGGGCTCGCCATGGCCATGGCCATGGGTGGAACAGAGGGGCCACCTAGGGTTTCGGGCGCCGTCGAGGAGGAAGGAGGTCGGACGCAGCGGTCCAGCACTGCGGCCGGAGGGGGGAAGAGACGGGGCTCCAGCCAGCGGTGCCTGGCCATGGAGAAGAGAAGGGCTCCAGCCGCCGGCGGTCCTCTGCTGCCCGGCCACGGTGGCTCCTCCGCAGAGACCGAAGGGGAGAGGAGAGGAGAGGAGCCGCTGCATCTTGGGGTGGACGAACGCGGGCGCGTGAGCCGCTGTCGCCGGAGATGGAGGAGGTGGATGCATCAGCGACGTGGGAGGGATTTGGTGGGAGCTGCGGCGGCGTGGGAAGGCTTGGGTGGGGACTAGACTCGGGATACCCTCTCTGTGTTTTGTTTTTGTTTTGCTTGAGTTGTGTACGAGGTAGGAGCTGATTGGTCAGTCGGGCCTCCCACGGATCGACCCACTTGCCCATTCAATCTTAGCCCTTCGTGCAAATCCAACGCGGGAGACAACTGCCTCGGTTTTTACAGACTCGCAATAAAGTCGTGGCATTGGGAACCCGCGATTCCCTGTTGCTGATTTATTGCATGCGTTGCCGTGCGCGGTTTCTGAAAATTGCTGCGTAGCATGCATGCACGCCGTGAGAGCCTCGCATCGCATTCGTCGTGCCCTATACGCATAGCTAGCTAGCCACGGTGAAGCAGTCCACCATTGTTTAAGTAATAGTAGGTTGCTTAATAATGTAGTATTCACGTAAAAGAGGCAGGCAACCACTATTCATAAACAGTGTCGTGTTTTGTTGGCTTTTGCTTGCAAGGATTATACTACGTGCAAACCGAAAATTGTTCTCGTTGATTTGTTCTAGTTGTCTATGTCGGCGCCGGAGACAGGAGAGAGCCGACGATGGCGCTCAGGTGGCGGTGGGATTCGGCCGAAGCATAAGGGTGGCAGCCAGGTGCACGTACAGGAGGGAGGTCAGTTGGGGAGCAGAGGACGCCGTACCTGTAAGCGTGATGAATCGAGAGCCGGAGCTGCCGGAGTCAACAATCCCGTCGCACTGACCGGAGAGGGAGAAGACGATCTAGATTATGGGGAAGGGCGGCTGTTTTTGGCCACGACAGTCAGACCCGCCGCAGGCGAGCGCACGACAACCAGTTACAGCTGCGCGACTTCAAACAACCACCATGGCGAGGGGCACAAAAAGACGAGCCCTTTTCCTTGTTGTGTTGCCTCCATATATAAGCTGCTCCAAATTGATGAAGAAGACCCTCGGCGACAGAGACAGAAATTAAGAAGGTGCTCCCTCGGGGCGAGCGTCAAATGGACAACTTTGGTGGAATTGGTGCGCGTGTGCCAGGAATCAGAGGAAAGGGTCGAAATCGATGGATCAACTGGGCGGAGCAGAGCGGGAGGAGACGAGTTCGATTTGAGTTTGAGGGGAATGGTTGTCGTCGCCACGTTGGGGATGGCCAGCGAAGCGAACTTCTGTGAGAGAGGTGTTGTTCTCTGAACTTTCTATGTGTTGCCTCTTCCCGGTCTATGTCATTGTTCCGGTGTTCTTCTTCCCCTTGTTCCTT
>CAJFDF010000107.1:136920-149358 GCA_904067115.1 Aegilops sharonensis
TCCACCATTGTTTAAGTAATAGTAGGTTGCTTAATAATGTAGTATTCACGTAAAAGAGGCAGGCAACCACTATTCATAAACAGTGTCGTGTTTTGTTGGCTTTTGCTTGCAAGGATTATACTACGTGCAAACCGAAAATTGTTCTCGTTGATTTGTTCTAGTTGTCTATGTCGGCGCCGGAGACAGGAGAGAGCCGACGATGGCGCTCAGGTGGCGGTGGGATTCGGCCGAAGCATAAGGGTGGCAGCCAGGTGCACGTACAGGAGGGAGGTCAGTTGGGGAGCAGAGGACGCCGTACCTGTAAGCGTGATGAATCGAGAGCCGGAGCTGCCGGAGTCAACAATCCCGTCGCACTGACCGGAGAGGGAGAAGACGATCTAGATTATGGGGAAGGGCGGCTGTTTTTGGCCACGACAGTCAGACCCGCCGCAGGCGAGCGCACGACAACCAGTTACAGCTGCGCGACTTCAAACAACCACCATGGCGAGGGGCACAAAAAGACGAGCCCTTTTCCTTGTTGTGTTGCCTCCATATATAAGCTGCTCCAAATTGATGAAGAAGACCCTCGGCGACAGAGACAGAAATTAAGAAGGTGCTCCCTCGGGGCGAGCGTCAAATGGACAACTTTGGTGGAATTGGTGCGCGTGTGCCAGGAATCAGAGGAAAGGGTCGAAATCGATGGATCAACTGGGCGGAGCAGAGCGGGAGGAGACGAGTTCGATTTGAGTTTGAGGGGAATGGTTGTCGTCGCCACGTTGGGGATGGCCAGCGAAGCGAACTTCTGTGAGAGAGGTGCTGTTCTCTGAACTTTCTATGTGTTGCCTCTTCCCGGTCTATGTCATTGTTCCGGTGTTCTTCTTCCCCTTGTTCCTTAGCGCAGCTGGCAGCGGCATTGACGTCGAGATCGACGTCGATGAGAGAGAGGACAACCCAAGAATTGAATGGGACTCATCCTTTTTGGCGTTTGGCGGGAAAATTGTCCGAATAGGCCTAGGCTGTCGTTGGGCCTCCTGATCTTGGGGCATGCATGCATATGCATGCAGCAGATTCTCCTGTAGCCGGCGTGTGTCGAATCGAGTCGAATCTAGTTGGTGAGTATAGAAGAAAGATTTGAACTTTCTTTTTTTGTGCTCCCTCCCTTCTCGGTTGAAACTCCGGTCGACGAACGTGGCGGCATGAAAATTGCAGTTGAGACCGACCACCTGGCGGCGTCGTGGGTGGCAACCTCTCCAATGGAAAGGAACCGAGCCGACTGGATGGAATGGAGAGAGACATTCGTGGCAAGACGGCGCACTAGGACGGGTTGGGAACTGCGGCTTCGCTGGAAATCGACGGACGGCAGTGCGGATGGCGGCGCATGGTGAAATGGTAGCCGCGATCGAGGTGAAGAGTTACGTCAATGGCATCAATCAATCAACCAAGGCCAAACCCAGGTCGGTGATTGTTTGGTTTCACAGCCATAGATAGACTAGAGCAGAGCATCGACAAGTTGCTGCTTGGGTAAAACAAACGCGAGACTTGCAGTCATTGTTGGACAAACACATGACCATCTACGTACTAGATTTTAGCAGAGTGAATGCAAGCAAAGACAAGAATTTTTGCAGCAGAGGAGATCACATGACTATCCAATGGAGGAAATCAATTTAAATTCTTAATTCAAGCTAGCAGCAAATAGATGCCAATATCTATCTAACTCTCAGCAGGCATTGCAGCAGCAAATTGAAGTAGCAGAGGATAAAATGGATGTGTCCATGTTTAAATCAGCTAGAGGAGAAAAGGACTGAACCGTATAGCAGCAGCGTCTCCATGGACTGAATCGAGGAAATGAGATTTCTTCCATGGCGGCGGGGCTTCTCTATGGCCCTCGTCATGGGTGGAAGAGAGGGGGCGGCTAGGGTTTCGGGCGCCGTCGAGGGGAAGGAAGGTTGGACCCGGCGGTGCTGCACGGCGACCGGGGAGGGATGAGACGGGGCTCTAGCCGGTGGTGCCTGGCCGTGGAGAGGAGAAAGGCTCCAGCCGGCGGCGATCCTCTGTTGCCCGACCAGGGTGGCTCCTCCGCGGAGACAGGAGAGGAGAAGAGACGAGCCGCTGCATCTTGGGGTGGAAGAACGCGGGTGCGGGAGCCGCCGTCGCCGTCGCCATCGCCGGAGATGCATTGGCGGCGTGGGTGGGAGTTGCGCCGATTTGGGAAGGGTTGGGTGGGGACTGGGGATCCCGTCTGTGTGTGTGTGTGTGTGTGTGTGTGTGTGTGTGTGTGTGTTTTTTGTTTTGCTTGCATACGAGGGAGGAGCCTGTGATTGGTGAGTGAGGTCCTCCCATGGATCGACCCACTTGCCCATTCAATCTTAGCCCTCCGTGCAAATCCAACGCAGGAGACAACTGCCTCGTTTTTTACAGACTCGCAATAAAGTCGTGGCATTGGGAATCTGCTAGTGCATGAGATGCTAGCGGGTGACGCTAGAATCGAAGCCCCTGTGAGAATTAGAAGGGTCTAAAGGACGTGCGGCTTGAGGACCCAGCTTTTATTTGTGTGGGCCTGATTTTTTTAACATGTTCACACTGTATCTTGAAAATTCAAGTTTATTTCTATGGGGCACGTGGAATATTTTGGCATGAAATTCTAGCAAGACGCGCAATATTTATGCATGACATTCTCATCTGCCTAGAAGGCGACGAGAGTGTTGTAGGTGAAGGCGCTCGACGCCCAGAGCAGTGTGTTGTTCAGGTCCGACGCCATGGTGTTGGTGTCGTGGCCACCGCAGGGGCGCGTGTTTCCCAGGTGCTAAATTAAGAAGGTGCTCCCTCAGGGGGAGTGTCAAAAGGACGTCTCCGGTGGAATTGGTGCGCGGGTACGAGGAATCAAAGGAAAGGGTCGAATTCAGATGGACCAACTGAGAGGAGCAGAGTGGGAGGAGACGAGCTTGATTTAAGTTTCAGGGAATGGTGGCCGTCGACGCGGTGGGGGTGGCCGTCGACGCAGTGGGGGTGGCCGGCGAAGCGAACTGCTGCTGCGAGAGGCGATGTTCTCTGACCTTCCTATGTGATGCCTCTTCCCGGTCTACACCATTGTTTTGGTGTGTTCCCCTTCCCCTTTGTCCTTGGCATAGCCGGCGGCGGTGTCAACGTCGACGTTGACGAGAGACGGGACATCGTTGGAATCAAATCGACGTACGGGGATGGGAAAAGGGACTCGTCCTTTGTCACGTTTGACGGAAAAATCGTCCGAGCATGCCTAGGCCGACGTTGGCCCTCTTCTGCTTGGCGCATGCATGCATATGCATGCACCCGATTCTCCTGTAGCTGACGTGTGTCAAATCGAGCCGAGTCTAGTTGATGAGGATAGAAGAAAGATTTGACCTTCCTTTCTTTGTGCCTCCTCCCTTCTCGGTTGAAACTCCGGTCGACGAACATGGTGCCGTGAAAATTGCAGTTGACACCGACCGCCCGGCGGCGTCATGGGTGGCGACCTCTCCAATGGAAAGAAACCGAGCCGACTGGATGGAATGGAGAGAGACATTTGTGGCGAGACGGCGCGCGAGGACAGGCTGGGGAACTGCGGCTTCGCTGGAAATCGACGGACGGCAGTGCGGATGGCGGCGCATGGTGAAATGGTAGCCGCGATCAAGGTGGAGGTGGAGGTGGAGCTGTGAGTTGGTTCCCGGAGGACCGACGGCGATACAGCGATGAGAGAGGAGAGGAGGCGAGCGGGCGTACTACCGCAGTAGCAGCACCTTTGAAGAAGAGGAGCCGCATATATGCATGGTGGGCGGCGTCGTGGAGAGAGCGGTGGCGGTGGAATGGATGGATGGGAAAAAGAGCGTGACCATGCAAAAAAAGAGAGAAAAGCAACGCACACGTACGTGCTCCACTCCTTCCAATCCGTTGTACTCCACCGAGCGAGTCATCAATCAAGTCAAAAGAAATCACGTGGAAGACGTGGTTTACTACCCAAACCTGATCAAGAAAATCAAAAGAAAAGATCGATGAAAATATCAAAAGAAAAGGAAAAAAAACCGGATCGATCGTATCCAACTGAATCGAGCCCAAGCAATGAAAAAAAATAGGACTCTCGTCTCGTCTACGTACATGGATCCTGGTGCCTCGTGCACCAAACTTGTAAATCAATCGAGAAAAGAAAACAAAACCTCCTTCCATGAAAAAGAACCTCCGCACAGTCCTAATCACGCACGAAACTCTCGGAGCCGTACGTGCCTCGGCACGATCGTCCTACCTCTATTACTACCGGTGCTCATGCGGACGACGCCACACGATTCACAAACGGATCTCAAGCCACCATTATTGAAGGCACGCTTTTTTAGGGTGTTCGAGCTCATCGATAGCAACACAACACAACCACCTAAATACACGTGGAAAGAGCTCACAAGCTTGGGTGACCACGCATTGTTTCTGGGGCAAGGATGCTGCAAGGCTGTGCATGTGGCAGGCATGGACGGTGTCGTGGAAGCGAGCCGTATCTACTACTCATCTCCAGATGAAGAAGATGTGGAGGACTTAAAAAGGTTGGACCTCGGCAGTTGCTTTGTCTATTGTTGGGAGAGCGATAGCGTGCATCACTCAGAGTGGATCATGTCACACAGATACCATTATCGTGAGAAGGGTCCGGAGTATGGTGGTAAAGATTATAATAGTTGTACGTGGGTTCTTCCTCCACCCTTTTAGCTCATGTGCCCATGCATGCATGCATCATGCTTGTACCAGATTAATATGTTATGGGGAGCAATGTTCACATTTAACTGGTTTCTTATTTGAGGAACTGCTATATATCATGATTGCACCGTATATGCACGTGACTTGGTACGGTGGCATGGTATGTTGCATAGCCTCGAGTGACCATATGTTCATTTTTTTCTGTGTAAATTATTTGTAAGGAGAAGTACAGTAAATTTGTTGATTTCCTATCAAATTAAGAGCAATGTCTTTTTTTAAGAAGAGTTAAGAGAAATATTTGACTGAATTAATTAATAGTAACCACGTATGTCATATGTCGTATTTTTTTCCTCTCATGCTAGAACCACAAAATTACTACATATATACATCGTGGTCTCGATTGTGTGTCTATGCCACTGAGAAGTCGGGTTAGCGGGATGATGAACATGGGTCTGTTAGGCCGGTTGAGCAAGGCCGTTGGCAGAAAAAGACGTTGCAACAAAGTAGATGGGCACAGGAATAAAATGCTCCATGTGTGGAGGCGCGCGCGCAAGAGAGAGAGAGAGAAGCCACACTGGTAAATCGATAGTTGATTCTGGATTCACATAGCTACTACACTCGATAATATTATAATTCCTGGTGGGAAGCTGGAATGCAGAAAGACTCGTGGGAGCATAATCTATTCCATGCATGTTCTACAATTTGTGAATAGCAAACAATTTGGGAAAATGATAAAGATGTGTTTTAATTTTTTACTTTTGGGTGCCTGTAAAAGTAGTGCAGACTGTGAAAAATAAATTTTGTGCTTCAAATATTCTTTTTTTAGAGCACTGGGTTTTGTTTCTAAGCCCAGATCATCCCTGGGACAGCACATGGTCTTTTTATGAAAAGAATAGTCCATCTTAATATGTACTCCCTCCGTTCCTAAATACTTGTCTTTCTAGACATCTCAAATGGACTACAACATACGAATGTATGTAGACATGTTTTAGAGTGTAGATTCACTCATTTTGCTCCGTATGTAGTCACTTGTTAAAATCTCTAGAAAAACAATTATTTAGGAACAGAGGGAGTATTTTATGATTTTTTTTCTATTAATTTTGTATCATATTTTTTTAACAGAGAGATGGGCATATGGTCTTGAGGGCAAAAAACTGTCGTGTTCTGATATCTTTGCACAAAAGTTGTGCGTACAAACGGCAGCAAGATAAAAAAAGCCGACAAAAATTTGCTGCTGTGCGAAGAATGATTGTGTTTGTGTACAATACTACTTATAATATATTTTTTAGAATCCTAATACTTTTTTTGAGCAATTTTTAGAATTCAACAATAGTATTCCAAATGTTGTATAACAGAATTCTATTGAGGGTTTTGTATAACACAACTAAACCCAGGCTTGGATTGTCGGGCCGGCCCACCCCTCAATTTTTATCCTGCAGCCATCATCTGCCATATCCCGGAGATCGATTCGATCGTGTACTATACGATCACAATCCGATCCGCTACAACGCTCGATTCCCAATCCATGACCAACGACGGCCGCCGGCAGGGATGGTCCGAGCTCCCGGACGATCTCCTGGACGATGTCTACTGCCGCTGCGTCTCCTCGCTGTACGATCGTGCCCGCTTCGCCTCCGTGTGCGAGTCGTGGCGCGCCGTCGTGAGACAACGGCACCCGGCGATGCGCGCTCTCCTGCTGCTACTACCCTCGACGGGCAACGGCAAGCACGACCGAACGGTGCGGGCGTACATCATCGAAGATGGCAGGGTCGTGCGCGCCTCGTTCCAGGGTTTCCCGTGGGGTAAGAGGATCATCGGATCCCACGATGGTGGCTGGATCACCGCCGCGACTGGCGCTCAGCTCTTTATCGTGAATCTCTTCTCCGGTGATCGCGTGGAGCTCTCCGCCACACAGAGGATCATCAGATGCAAGTGTCTTACCAAAAGGCCGAGATCTAGTCGTGCCGCTGGTCAGATCTCGATTAGAAAAATCCTCTTCTCCAAGGATCCTTCCTCAACTGATTGCATCATTGCCGGGGTAACCACGGGGTGCAAGATAGCACTCTGCAGGGTTGACTGCCCGAATGGTGGGTGGACGACAAGAGGATGTGAGACCAACACAGAGCTTATGGACATCACCTATACGAACACGGAGCTTATGGACATCACCTTTTGCAACGGTAAGCTCGATGGCCTTACGCCAAAGGAATTGTTGGAGTTCTGCATGAATGAAAATGGTGCTCTGGTGGTCAACATGGTCCGCCGCATTCCTGGTAGCGTGAGGGACTTTGGTATATGGAAAGTGCATGAAAAATACATCTTCGAACTACATGGCAAGTTGGCGATTGTCGTGGGGTTCTCGCCGATGATCTACTCCTGTAGAGCTCAATTTTTAAGGGTGTTTGAGCTCACCAACGCGACGCAGCCATACAGAAACACGAGGCGAGAGGTTACAAGCCTGGGTGACCATGCCTTGTTTTTGGGGCCAGGGTACTGTAAGGCAGTGCACGTGCCCGCCGTGATGGAGGGTCGGAGCACGGTGGAAAGGAACTACATCTACTACTTAAAGCAACACATATGTCGTCACCATAATGTGGAATGCTTAAAGAGATTGGACCTAGGTAGCTACAAAATATATTACGGCAAAAGCAAAGGTGTGGATCCCTCAGAGAGGATCAGGTCATGGGGATACCATCGCCGTCATGAGGATGGCAGTAATGGTTGTATTTGGGTTTTGCCGACAGATTTCTAATTGCTCATTCATGCATGTAACACGGGCTCATGTTTAAAAGGACTATATAATATCCATTTTAAAACCTAATTGAATAAGCAGCGCACGTCCTTGACGTGGCACGTGCCTCGCAAACCACACACACGGGCGGAAACATCGAGGACCGGCTGTGTTCGTCCCCGAGACAGAGTCTTCGGTGGGCGATCCCGTGACAGAACGGGCCTAGACTTGGTCTGTCATATCGCGATGACATGCACTAACACAAAGAAGCAATTATTCCCCGTGGCCTACCCCCTCTAGGTGCCGAACAACACCCTAGACCACCGGGGCCACCGAATGGGTGCTCGATATGGAGACCACCCGAGGGGGGAGGGCACCTCTACAAGAGGAACTCTGATTACCTGTAGAGAAACCCTGCTGCAGTGCCGCGAAGAGTTGCCCAGCCCTGTGGACAAGGGGATTTTTATCTCAGCCCAGCCAACAGGTGAGATCCTGCAGTCTGGCTTTTTGTGAACAGGTTTTCTTTCTGGTCAACAAACTGCTCTCCTTCCAGCCATGGAGCAAACAGCTGTGGAGGAAATTGAACACGTCGAAAATATTGTGTGGTCCGGATTCCTTGGTGACTGGTTCAATCTTTCTACAGCACAACATCTACTTTCTGATATTTTGACCGTAAGCTTTCTTTCTGAATGAAAAGGAAATGCGGGAGAAACTATGATGAGCTACAACATGGACCAGGATTTGGATGGAGGATCTTCCTCCGAGCTGTGCAATGAAATTCCCTTTAACCCCGCAAAAAAAAACTATGATGAGCTACAGCATGGACCAGGATTTGGATGGATCGTCATTCATGTGCGCAGAAGCTTGAGACTTACAGCCCACCAAACACAGAACGCCCACACCTCACAGTCCTTCATTTCATTTTGTTTTTAATTAATTTCCGTTTTATGTATTTCACTTGCTATATTATTTAGCAGATTGCTTATCATGTTTCAGGACTTCCAGCCTAGCAGAAGCAGTATTGTCAAAAAAGGATGATCGACTTACTACCGCGTGACAGCATACTCGGCTGAGCTTCTGCTGCTCTGCAGTTCAGACTTCAGAGTGTGGGTGGGTTGCTCTAGTCCATCAGGATCTTCATTTCTATGGAACAAATCATCCTGCATCTCATCTGGTCACCTTGATTCAGCCACAAGATTCGGTCTGTGGATTCAGGCGATCAGTCGACAAACGCTGATCTGCGGTGCGTCGTCGCAGGTGGGAGATGAAGAGAAGGGGAGGAATAGCGGATTCCTCACCACGGATTGAAGGCTCTCGTCCGTGTGAACCGTCTCCCTTCTCGCGTGCATAGCTCCATCGACGCAAGTTCGATGCCTAGCCTCGCCGGTAGCAAGCGCCATCTGGGCCGGCCCAGGCGCTTGTAACCACTGCCTCGTTTAGTTTTTTGTTTTTTTCATGATTTTATTTTGTTTTTGATTTTTTTTATTTTGTTTATAAGTTAGGACCAAGGTGAGATGCTAAATTTGGGACGGAGGGATGTTACAAAATAAATTTTACATACATTTTTAGAAAAATGTTAATCATGCATTTGCCAAACGTTAAATGTATAGAAAAGTTGTTTCCGATGTATACGAAAATATATAATGTGTATGAAAAAAGTAGATATAAAAAGTCTTTAAAAATGTCGACAATTTACTTGGGAAATGTTACACAAACATGTATATAATTATTTTTTCCTAATGTACATAAAAGAATGTATAATGTGTATGGAAAGAGTAGATATACAGAAATATAGGTTTTTCAAAATTTTAATCATTTATTTCAAAAATGTTAAACCTGTATAAAAAATTGTTCATGTTGAATACCAAAAATGTAAACATGTATTAAAAATGTTCCTGGTATATATAAAAGTGTACCATGTGTATGAAAAATTAGCCACAAATACAAATATTTGAAAAATATTAATAATGTATTTGAAAAAAGTTAAACATTATAAAAAATATTTCCTAATTTATGTGTTGAAGAAAAAATAAAAAGAAGAAGAAGAAAGCGGGAAAACCACATAAACGAAGAAAAACGAAACACCCGACGAAAACCATGAAACCAAGAAAAAGAAAACATAACCTAAGAGAAACCAAGAAAGGACCAAAGAACCTAATAAAATATGAAAATAGGAAAGAAAAGAGAAAACCCAATAAAACAAAGAAAGGACAACAGAAAACCAAAGAAAAAAGAAAGAAAATCAAAATAATAAAACCGGACCGAAGAAAATGAGAAAAATAAAGGAAAACAAAAAATCGAGAATAACTGTGAAGAAACAAAGAAAACCGAAAGGAAAAAACAAAAAAAAAAGAAAAAGAAAAAGAAGAAAACCAGAGGAGAACCAATGAACAAACATGCGATCAAGCGGCGAGATGCTACTGGCCCGAAAATCCTGAAAATGGGTTGCCAAAAACAATGGGAAGAGGGAATCTCATCGTGCGAGAATTGCTTCCATCTCGCGTGAAGCGACATATAACTCTCGCGCTGAACTTTGTCTCGCTTTTTGAACAACGTCTCAGCTTGGCATTTTCTATCGGGCACCCTTTTTTTTTTGAGTAACACAACACTTTATTCAAAACTCAATATGGCGGGGAATATATAGGTGATCCGGAGGATCGCCCAACCATACATATCGGCCCACATCTAGACTAGTTGCCATCCTAGCTAGGTTATGGGGCTCACCATTACAAGCGCACTGCTGATTCTATCGGGCACCTTAAGCGCCTGTTTCTTCGTCTGCAGCAAACCGGCGTACAGCGTACTCGGGCTTTGGCTTGGCCCATTTTTGGTTTTTTGGCGTTCTTCAAACCTCAAAAAATACGCATAGATGGGATTCGACACCTGCACCTTACGTTCCGGTCCTAAATGCGATATCCACCAGGGTCGGCTCACAGCTACAGACCGATTTTTTCAAGGGGCGTGGTATCGCTGTTTTCCTCGTCCCTGGTGGCTGTAACCCTAGCCGCCGCCAGGAAAGGCCGATCTTCCGGCGCCGTCCTCCAACGGCTCCCCTCCGCCGGCGACCTCGGTCGTCAGTGGTGACGGGGTCGCGGATCCACGCGTGTGGATCGTTTTTTATTTCCTCATAGTCTAGGTTTTTAGGTTTTTCATCGTCTTTGCTTCGGCGGCGACGATGACAGCGTTGAATAAAGATTCTTCGGATCTTTCCCTGACGAGGCTATCGGTCCTATGGTTGGGGATGTATTTTGGAAACCGGTCTATTCAAGCAAGGATGGCGTAGCGACGACGGCATCCTCGTGGTGGACCTGTGTCCTCGGGCTCCACTGTTGCGACGGTGTTTGCTCCAGCGTCAGCGCAGAGCTTGGGATGTATTCCAGGAGTGGATGTAGATTGTGGTCTGCATCGACGACATTTGAAAGACAGAACATGTGCCAGGCTCGTGGTTTGTGGATGGCAGGTATGGTTTCCTCCTTCGGCGTCTTAGTCATGGTGGGGTGCCAGATCTGGAGTTCGATGGCGTGTCCGGGGTGTTGCCCTGGTCTGATTTGTTCAATGACAAGGGCTTCACTTTTGGTGAGCCATCTTTGAGGTCCGCAAAGTTGCATATCAGCGATGGAGCCGCGTCGAGCTCGGTGAGGAGGTGATTCGTCATTCTTTTCTTCGGTGGCTGCTGTGGTGGTGCCGGAGGCAGATAACGGGCGTTGGTGTCAAGCTCAGAAATGTTCTGCTATCTTTTCAGTTTTGTCATGTCGGTCTTTACGTGGCTTATACTTTGTTCTTTATGATATGAATGAAACACATATTACCATGCAAAAAAGGGTCAACTCACAGCTTGTGGCTACCTACTCTTTTTCCTCCTCTTTTGATTGTACATCAACTTGCAACCCTGAAAAGATCACTCTACTTTTTTTTCTTTCAGCTTTCTTTGGTCAGTTTTTATTCATTTTTCTCCTTTCGGTTCTTTTGCCAGGTTTTTATTCGTGAACTTTTGCTTCAAAATCTGTGATTTTTTTTCAAAATTGGTGAACCTTTTTTAATATCACACACTTTTTCAAATTTGTAAACTTAAAAAAAATCAGTGAACTCTTTTCAAATTTGGTAACTTATTTATAAAATGGATGAATTTTTTCAAACTCATGACTCTTTTTCAAATCGAAGAACTGTTTTTTCAAAAGTGATGAACTTTTCATTCAAATTCGTTAACTTTTTTCAAAATAGATGATTTTTTCTCAAGTTCGGAGAACTATTTCAAATATCTTTTTTTCGAATCCGTGAACATTTTTCAAACTCATGTTCATTTTTCATTGCTGTGAACTTCTTCTTAAATTATTGAACTTTCTCAATTTCATGATTTTTTTAATTCATGACCTTATTTGAATACATGAACTTTTTTTGCATTGGCCAATTTTTTATGTATGTTCGTACACTTTAACAATATGTTCACATTTTTTCATTCACGTTTTTAATGATGTTTTCAAATAACTAAAAAATCTTTGGACACATCAAGGAACTAAACCCAACATCACGTTTTTAATGATGAAAGACCACAAGCTCATCATTGATAAGGGACCATGTACTTCTGACCATATGATCACTAGCACATTCGGTCCCAAGATCCCCAAGAATTACACACTAGTTTCTCTTCATTGGGGAAATATTACACCTTTCGACACATCAAGGAACTAATCCCAACATCAGGAAAAAAAACCATTACATTACCTTCTAAGAGAGAATCATGCAATTGCTCCTCAAAGACACCCAATACTCCTAGCACCATCTCAATGCCATGCCACCTCGGCCGCGCTGAGCAGACACACCTCCCTCACCGACGCTGAGTTGTTCAGGTAGAGTTGAAGCAAAATTTAGTAAGATTGGCGCAAATACTTGAGATAACTATTGGATAATAAGAACAGTCAAGACAATGACACAATATGGACAAGAACGCAAATTATATGTGCTTGACAACTAGAATATCGCGTAAAGCTAGTACATGACAATGCCAGCATGGCAAACCATCAGACTGTCGGTGGGTAAAC
>CAJFDF010000107.1:194878-205583 GCA_904067115.1 Aegilops sharonensis
GTAATTGACATCAATTTCTACAACACCTCATGAGTGTGAGCTCAATACAGTTTGGCGACGCAACAAGATAACAACAAAACTCTAGCCAGCCACCAAGCAACAAAAGCCAAGCCAGCTTCGGCGAGCATCCAGCCAACATACAAAGCGCAAGCTACACGCCCAACTCATCTTGCCATTTTATTTTATCCAAGTCTAGTGCTTCCAAATCTCGCATATGCTTCTCTCCTAGTCCTTCCGCGCATTGCCACTCATCTTCATCACCAATCCCAATGGGTGATCCCAACACCAAACAATTAATGGCACCAAGCTGCCATGCATCTGCAACAAAACGACACATCACATCAAGTCAATGACAGTTTCAACACACCACACATATAGAATGTCAAGAAAGAAATAGGTAAACAAGTCGCATCCAACACATCGCTCTCAGTCCCTCAAGAGTTCATTGCATTGCAAAGTCCAAGTTGGTTGGAACAACATAAACAAGGAGTAGCAATTGTACATCAATATTCAACAATTGAGGTTCAATAGCTCCTACCAGCAGAAAAACAAGGCACAAGTAAGCCACCAGACAAGAAACCAAGCCATTTTATCTTGTGTTGTACAAGAACAACTATCAGCAGCCATATCCTGATTTCGTCGTATGCAAGGAAATGATTCTGGACACTTCAATGGCAAGAATACGTTAACTTACAGCAGTCGTCATCGCCTCGAGAAAATACAAATAATCCAGGTGGGGTAACACTTCAGATCACAATAGACACATCTATCACGCGAATGTGCCTGCTCCCTAGTGCTTCACTTGTCAAAACTTGAGACTACAATTAACCAATGTATGCTTGGTCATTGACAAGTAACCTACCAAGTTCAGGTTTTATTGGGCTCCCAAGAAATCTGCTCCTAAAAGAACAATTCAACTCGGAACACAAGTCTGTTTACCAATGATCCTAGTAGAACAGGGCCCTTTCATAAAACTAAAACATGCTAGAAATCAAGCCTTCCATAGCCAGTGACAAAAATAAAGCATTAGTTGGGTTGTGCTTATGGTCTTCACAACAGCAAGGTTTCTTTACACACCAGGTCAAACAAGTTTTGACAGGAAGGGGATGGAAGGAGAGGAGGGCATACCTCGCTGGTGCCTGCAGCTCATCGGGAGGAGTCTGGGGTGCCTACTGCTGTGAGTTCCTGCTCTTCTGCTCCACGGGAGAAGAGGGACCTTCTATGGCAGAGGCTGCTATGGGAAGAAACCCCAAGAAAAGGTTTTCATCTCCACCAGACGCACGCTCCCACAGGCCTGGAAAGATTCATCATCAACTAATATTCAAAAAGAGCTTGCAAATCTTAGTGTTACACAGTGGGATCCTTTCAGTGTGCAATGCAAGTGAGTCATTATGCAGGGATGTCATATTATGCATGTGGAAGAAGTCTCACCTCCTATCGGTGGCAAGAAAGTTTCCCACCTAGTCAGTGGGCACACGGATGTCGTGCTGCAATATGTTCCTGTACCTGCCACTGGGGGACAAGGTGGTCAAGTTCCACACTAACACCCCCACACGCGCCTGGTGTACTCCCATGTTCCTAATCCATTTATAGCGAGAGCTATCCCAAATTTTTCTATCAAAGTACACGCATTTATAAGCCAATGTCTTGAGGCACAAGATTGAGTGATACTTCCACACCATTATATGGTTTTGGGAGAGTCCATTCACATTCTTGCATCAGGCAAGGCTGCAAACCTGCAATAGAAAGCGGCGATCAGCAGAACAACACACATTTACTTAGAGCAACATACATGACAGGCATAGGTCTTGTCTAGAACTATATATAACTTGACTGGCTGCCTGTGAAAATTGAGTTGAACATATTTCCATTAGCCGTGTTCCAGAACCTGATACACCTACCATCCGTCCCGCCTCCCGACGCCACAAGGCTGTGCCGATGGGGTGACCAGATTATCGCTTTAACTGCAGTTGGTTCCATACTAGAAGCTGGTTGTCATCTCCACTAGACGCAAGCTCAGGGTCGTCGTGTGACCATTTCAACCCACAGACCTGGAAAGATTCATCATCAACTCATATTCCGAAAGAGCTTACAAATGTAAGCGTCATACAGTGGGATACTTTTAGTGTGCAATGCAAGTGAGTTATTCTGCAGGGATGTCAAATTATGCCTGTGGAAAAAGTCGCACCTCTGACCGGTGGCCAGAAATTTGCTCATGTAGTATGTGGGGACAAGATGGTCGACTTCCAGGCTAAAACCCCGCTAGCGTCTGGAGTCCTCCCATGTTCTTAATCCGTTTACACTGAGAGCTATCCCGAATATGTCCGTCAAAGTAGTAATATTGATACGTCAATGTCTTGGCATACAAGATTGAGTACATCTACTTCAAAGTGTTTGCTGAAACTCTGAAAATAACTTACTCAAGTGGAAAATAGTTTGAATGCATTCCAGTCGGCCGGCATCGTGTTTGGCCTAGAATCAGATCGTTGCTCCTTTGATTTATGTGCTGCTTGGCCTGAAAGACAACAATAATAAGTAAAATTTACACGAGGCAACCACTGACAACGACACTAGATATATTACTAACTTAAGTAACATGCTCGTAGTATCTCTTGAAGCAACCTGACTAAATCCTCATAATGCAAAGTATAAAATGAACATCACATTTGCACATGGAGGAAACTCCATTTTTTCCAACTGCAACTCTAAGTTGCTTGTGCAGCACAAGGTTAATCTTAACAAAGCTAGGTTACTATGGATCTTTAACGTGGAATGACCAGCATCCATCAACCAAAATTTGCTGCACATTTAAAAAGTTGTCTTATGACCAGAGATGAACTAAAATAATCTGATCATACCACCCTTAGGTAGCAATTGCAAATGTTTTGAGAAACAAGCCTTTTAGTTCTATCATCGTCGCCATTGAGTTCCCCAATTTAAATCAACTATAACAAAAAATATTGTATCATGGTCAAGTATGCCAAGCAGCAAGTTGTAATCACAAAAAACGGCTCTGTGTACCATGTGAAACGTCCAAAAACTCTCTCTCAGCATAATGTAGCATCGCCGGTCAAGGCTTGTAGCTACTTGAGATGTGGCATCGAGCCCAAGCAAAATAAACAACAATAACCTAGTTAAGAGATATAGAAAGCACCGTCAGGTGTCCATTTAAAATCGGCCAGGCAGCTGAATCAAGCCAATGCAAAATGGGTATTCCCATCCCAGACCATGCCACATAGGTTATCATACAAGGATGGACACTTGCAGAAGCAAAGAAACAGCTGCCGTACAGTGTCAAACGGCACACATGAGCAAAGGGTGATGCTTTCTTGACATACTGTGTGATGCTTTCTTGACATACTGTCATTGGACACAACTAAAACTCTCTCAAACAACAGAGGAATGATTGAGTCCATGTTTTAGTGTACCCTGAAAATGCATTTTTTTCTCTCAGAAAAGAAAAGATTGCAGGCACACACCATGGAGGGAGGAGTAGGACAAGTGAGATGGAAGGGCACTCACCATTTGGTGCTTTTTAAGGTGGAAGTAGGCCTAACAACGACGGAATCACTGGTGATGTCTGGTGCCTTTTCCCCTGTGCAAACCACAGGGTCTCTTGGAAACCTGCATGAGAAAACCACGTTAGAGAAGATCAAATCGAACCAAGGATGATGCACTACTATTCGGGTAGAACATGATATAAACCTAGAAAAGATGTTGCAGTACTAATTGCAGAGGATGTGAGCGTTTCACAAGCTTTTATATACAAAGAAAATGTTGTTTAGTGTAAAACAGTGAGACATAGACACAACTTTATGCTATTGATGTCTTGCAAAAGAGGTGCTTTGAGGGTAAGGTAATGCAAGCAGGGATCTTCATATGAAGTACTTGTTGAACACAAATAAAGCATAGCATGTCTCAGTCCAGCGACAAGACATGGATGGATTTGGGTGGCAGCAACCAACATGTTGATCGACCCTGCTAGCGACGATATGTAGGTACTCGGAAAGCATGTTCTGAGATAAGTAGTTGTTTGGTGCATATTAATGTCTGAATACAAATACCCTTAGAGAAAAAGGCTCGGATTTTATTCTGAGAACAGAACATGCACTCGACTGAAAGAATGTTAAAAAACTTATTTTCTCCATTATAATTTAGAACTATTAGGTGGATATGATAAAGACCACAAGCTCATCATTGTTAATGTAATATGTACTTCTGACCATATGGGCACTTGCACATCCAATCCTTTGGTCCCCCAAAAATACACACTAGCTTATTTTCATTGCGGAGATCAACACTAGCACATTCAATCCGAAGGTCCCTCACAAGTAGACACTAGCTTATTTTCATTGCGGAAAGATTAAACCTTTGGTAGCATCCCAAAGTAAACCCAACATCAGGAACAAAAACCATACATTACCTTCCAAGAGAGCATCACGCACTTGCTCCTCAAAGACGCCCAATGCTCCCAGCGCCATCCCAATGTTGTGGCACCTCAGGCGCGCCGGGCAGACACACCTTCGACGCCGCCAATCCTGCCGCCGAGTTGTACATGTAGAGTTGAATCAGAATTTAGTAAGATTGGTGCAAATACTTGAGATAATTATTGGATGACACATTAGGCACAACATCAGACATCATTACTATGTAGGTACAAGAGCGCAAATTCTATATGCTTGACAATCAGAATCACATTACACTAGTACATGACAATGACAACATGGAAAACCATCAGATTGTCAACGGGGAAATGCTTTTCCAACAAAGTACCTCAAAGTGAAGTTTCCACGAACAACCTCACATAAACATATTGGATTCTTATAAATCAACAAAGAAGTCTGGAATGTACCATGATNTGACAATCAGAATCACATTACACTAGTACATGACAATGACAACATGGAAAACCATCAGATTGTCAACGGGGAAATGCTTTTCCAACAAAGTACCTCAAAGTGAAGTTTCCACGAACAACCTCACATAAACATATTGGATTCTTATAAATCAACAAAGAAGTCTGGAATGTACCATGATGGAGCAATTACGAACATCATTTCTACTCGAATTTGGACTCAAACCAAAGGATCTTATGGACAAATGCACCTCATTTTTTTTTTGATGTTTTGCTACAGATTGCTGGAAAATAATAGATATTTGACCATAGGGTTTATCTTAGAGGTTATACAATTTGGCATTCACTAGTTCTCTCTCTCTCTCTCTCTCTCTCTCTCTCTCTCTCTCTCTCTCTCTCTGTTAGGTGCCTTTTGTGGTTGAAATTAGCCCCACGCCTTCTCCTCAGCAAAACCCAAAGGGTCTCTTGTGCACCTATGTGAGAAACCACATCAGAGAAGATCAAATTGAATCAAGGAGGATGCAGTACTATCTGAGTAGAACATGAAAAAACTGGAAAGAATTCTACAGTACTAATTTCAGAGGATGCAAGCACTTCACAATCCTTTATATCCTAAGAGAATGTTGTTTAATGTGAAACAATGGGACATAAACATAACATTATGTTATTGATGTCTCGTAGAGGTGTTTGCAGGTAAGATAAGCAAGCAGGGATCTTCATATCAAGTATTTCATGAACACAAATAAAGCATAGTCTGTCTCGGTCTAGGGACAAGACAGGGGTGGACCTGTGTGGAAACAACTAACAGGTTGATTGACAGCATGTAGGCACTCAGAAAGCATGTTCTGCCACAAGTAGATGTTTGGTACAGGTTAATGTCTGAATACAAANGAAACAACTAACAGGTTGATTGACAGCATGTAGGCACTCAGAAAGCATGTTCTGCCACAAGTAGATGTTTGGTACAGGTTAATGTCTGAATACAAATGCCCTTAGAGAAAAGAGTTTCAGTTTTATTCTGACAACAATATATGCGCTTAACTGAAAGAATGTTACACAACTTTTTTCTCTATCAGAACTAGTAGGTGGTTATTATAAAGACCACAAGCTCATCATTGATAAGGCACCGTGTACTTCTGACCATATGATCACTAGCACATCGAGTCCCAAGATCCACCACAAGTACACACTAGTTTCTCTTCATGGGACAAAGATTACACCTTTGGCAACATCAAGGAACTAAACGCAATATCAGGAACAAAACCATACATTACCTTCCAATCACACACTTGCTCCTCAAAGACACCCAATGCTCCCAGCACCATCTCAATGCCATGGCACCTCGGCCACACTGAGCAAACACACCTCCCTCACAGCCGCTGAGTTGTTCAAGTAGAGTTGAAGTAGAATTCAGTAAGATTGGTGCAAATACTTAGATATAATTATTGGATGGTAAGAACAGTCAAGATCATGACACAATATGGACAAGAACGCAAATTATTTATGCTTGACAACTAGAATAGTGTAACTCTAGTACACGATAATGCCATCATGGAAAACCATTAGATTGTCAATGGGTAAACGCTTTTTCCACGAAATACATAACATGTGAAGTTTCCATGAACAACCTCCCAAAAACATAGTTGTCATATCTACCATAATCCTATTTGTAGCATTTGGCTTCCATTCCTGGGGTAAAATAGTGGTCAACGTGCTACAAATCATCCCAGTATTTGATCTAGCTGGGATAATCAAGAACTGAACAACTCAAGCATGGAAAGCAAAAAAGATTATTCTGTTGCAAATATAATATAGTGGGGCAAGTTATTTTGATTTTTCTCTCGTTCTTCTGGCCAGGGGCTATTGACCCTATAATGCTACAGCTGGGCTGGTCCGGCGACTGAAGCAATTTCAGCATTGGGTGGACTATTAGATTGCGCATCTTCAAAGTAGATTCTATCTATCTTCAAAGAATAAGTTAAATCGGCACCAAGAAAGTCTCCACGTGAGATATTATAGGGCAAGAAGAAGCCAGCAACGTTCGTCAGCATGCTGGGTTGATCATCTCGAGCCTGAAAAGCAACACACACACAAACACACACACACACACACACACACACACACACACACACACACACACACACAAACATACCATGGAGGGAGTAAAGCAGGTGAGACAGAAGGAGACTCACCATCACAGTAGAAGCAAGCTAGGAGAACAAACACCATCCTAGCAAAACCACAGGGTCTCTTGTGCACCTGCATTTGGAAACCGTGTCAGGGAAGATCAAATGGAACCAAGGAGAGAACATGATAAAGCTAGAAATTATTCTACAGTATTAATTGCAGAGGATGCGAGCGCTTCGCAAGCCTTTATATAAGAAGAGAATGCTGCTTAATGTGAAACAGTGGGACATACACACAACTTTACGGTGTTGGTGACTCATAAAAGAGGTGCTTCTAGGTAAGGTTATGCAAGCAGGGATCACAAATGCCCTAAGAGAAAAGAGTTCCATTTTTGTTCGGAGAACAAATTTGTACTGAAGTAAAAGAATGTTACACAACATTTTCTCTATTAGAACATTAGGTGGTTTTGCTAAAGATTTGACTACTAGCACATTCAATCCGAAGGCCCCCATCAGTACACACTAGTTCCATTTAATTGATGAAAGATTACACATTTGGGAACATCAGGAACATAGCCATACATTGCCAGCAACCTCTTATATTTTCTTGCCAACCTACTGAAATTCCCTTTTAGCCAGGGTTGGTAAAAGGTAAACAGAGGACAAATAATAATTTTTATATAAAAACATAGCAGGACCAACTTGCATCCATGAACAAGAATAATAATGTTGCTCTTATACAGAGTCGCCCTGCCACGAACCAAGTAAAACCTCCCAACTACTAGAGATGCCTACAGAGTCGCCCTGCCATACACTGTGTTGATGAACTGACCCAGCCACGCAAGTGGTGGATAAGTTGCCACCAATTCTACTTCATTTTGTGAACAAACTCAGTGAAGAAGAAAAATGCACAGATTGCGGCCTAACCCGCCCAGCTTGCACCTTCAAATAAGATTCTATATTTTAAAGCGTAAAACTGCACAAAGCAAGCCTGCACACAAGACTTTCCAGGGCAAGGGCAAGCCAGTGGTAAGAGTCCACTTATCTATGGAGGTGGTGTGGTGCCGTTGGTCAGCAAGCTGCGTTGTTCATCCACGGTGTCAGAAGATAAGCGATTCGACAACGGATACCAAAAAGAGAAGAAGGAAGATTTCATAGCAGATTGAATNAGATCAAATGGAACCAAGGAGAGAACATGATAAAGCTAGAAATTATTCTACAGTATTAATTGCAGAGGATGCGAGCGCTTCGCAAGCCTTTATATAAGAAGAGAATGCTGCTTAATGTGAAACAGTGGGACATACACACAACTTTACGGTGTTGGTGACTCATAAAAGAGGTGCTTCTAGGTAAGGTTATGCAAGCAGGGATCACAAATGCCCTAAGAGAAAAGAGTTCCATTTTTGTTCGGAGAACAAATTTGTACTGAACTAAAAGAATGTTACACAACATTTTCTCTATTAGAACATTAGGTGGTTTTGCTAAAGATTTGACTACTAGCACATTCAATCCGAAGGCCCCCATCAGTACACACTAGTTCCATTTAATTGATGAAAGATTACACATTTGGGAACATCAGGAACATAGCCATACATTGCCAGCAACCTCTTATATTTTCTTGCCAACCTACTGAAATTCCCTTTTAGCCAGGGTTGGTAAAAGGTAAACAGAGGACAAATAATAATGTTTATATAAAAACATAGCAGGACCAACTTGCATCCATGAACAAGAATAATAATGTTGCTCTTATACAGAGTCGCCCTGCCACGAACCAAGTAAAACCTCCCAACTACTAGAGATGCCTACAGAGTCGCCCTGCCATACACTGTGTTGATGAACTGACCCAGCCACGCAAGTGGTGGATAAGTTGCCACCAATTCTACTTCATTTTGTGAACAAACTCAGTGAAGAAGAAAAATGCACAGATTGCGGCCTAACCCGCCCAGCTTGCACCTTCAAATAAGATTCTATATTTTAAAGCGTAAAACTGCACAAAGCAAGCCTGCACACAAGACTTTCCAGGGCAAGGGCAAGCTAGTGGTAAGAGTCCACTTATCTATGGAGGTGGTGTGGTGCCGTTGGTCAGCAAGCTGCGTTGTTCATCCACGGTGTCAGAAGATAAGCGATTCGACAACGGATACCAAAAAGAGAAGAAGGAAGATTTCATAGCAGATTGAATGAAAACACATTCAGTATTGAGGTTTTCTTAACATACTAACCATAGCATCCCCTGAAACTCACAACTCAAACATAAGAACGATTGAGTCCATGCCTTATGATACCCTTGCACATCTGAGACTTGCATCGCAACCATCACTAGTTTAGTTAATTTCATGTGCAAGTTTCTGTTTGCTTGTTGTCCTGCACAAACACAGGTAATATCCACCGTCTTGTATTATCATTGCATTGCACATTGATTTTTGTGAGACTGAAGCGTTATTTTCTGTCTACTGTTTTCAGTGTTTCT
Source organism: Aegilops sharonensis (assembly GCA_904067115.1). NCBI lineage: Eukaryota > Viridiplantae > Streptophyta > Magnoliopsida > Poales > Poaceae > Aegilops > Aegilops sharonensis. Next base: position 204,327 of record CAJFDF010000107.1, read on the forward strand.
GAGACTAATGTAGTAGATATCGTAGGTCAGCAACATTTGTCCTAGCTAGGGCTTCTTCTTTCATGTATTGAAATATATACAATGAAGGGCGAAATAAAGAAATGACATTTAGTATCTATCTATATATGAATCATGCGTTCCCCTTTCGTGCATCATTTTGTCGTGTCTATCGTTACAAGGGACCTGAACTTGATAGATCGATATAGGCATAGAAGGCACCGGGGGTTACAACATGCACTCCCAAACTAACAAAGGCCAAGCTAGAGCAGTAGAGAAAGAATTGATGCTCTGCTGACTTGCATTTATCTAGTACAAAAACTAGTTGGGCAACAAAAGGGATTCCTTTCTATCTAAGAGACCAACCACAAGATTTTGCAGTACGAGATAGCATGATTTTTCAGGGCAAACAGCAGGATATTAATTCGTTTCAATATAGGTTGGAAACTGCAGAGTTCAACAACTATAGGACTATTAGGCTAGGGAACAACAAATTCCAATCCGATCCACAAGAGGAGCCTCTGCAGCTGCTCTATCTCACCTCACTCGTGAGGGGAGGTCAGGAGAAGGTGGAGATTTGGGGGCAGCTCGTGGGGAGAAGGGAGTACCTTCAAGAGTGGCGATGCTGGGCTCGGAGGACGCACAAGGTGAGGGGGCTTGGAGGAAGAAACGGAAGCCGTTGCTGATAGTGGCCGGCGTTGTGTTGACGCCCGTGGTCTCTGCCAGCCGGCGAGCAGTGGTGGTGGAATCCGTGATGTCGTCACTTGTGCACCTGCATGTGGAAAGGAAATGGCATCAGGGAAAAGAGCATATCAGGGTAGCAGCACAGAGAGGAGAAGATGACCATGTGCTCAGGTCAAGTGGAAGAACATGGACTTGGGAGGACCAACCTTTAACTTCTGTAGCCACCGCCGTTGCATGGTGATGGTGGAGAACTGGATGAAGACAACAAGACCAAGCCCAACATATATGGCCGGCAGGCCCACGCGTGGGAGGCAAGACATCCCAATCAACTACCCAGTTACATGCAGCAAAAAAGTTCAGGTTTTTCTCATTATATCCACGAAGAATGAGATAGGGAAGACACAACCAAACCATTAACTTTATGTATACATCATTGATGAAAAAATTCCTTACATCATTCATGTGTTCATGTTGTCCTGTAGCTATTAACTTGTTTGGAGCCACATGAACAATCAACTATTAATGGAAAAAAATCCATACATCATTTAACATGTACCTATGATGAGTGGTGCAAGT
>CAJFDF010000107.1:216720-231768 GCA_904067115.1 Aegilops sharonensis
GGTTGGTTCCCGGAGGACCGACGGCGATACAGCGGTGAGAGAGGAGAGGAGGCGAGCGGGCGAACTACCGCAGCAGCAGCACCTTTGAAGAAGAGGAGCCGCATATATGCATGGTGGGCGGCGTCGTGGAGAGAGCGGTGGCGGTGGAATGGATGGATGGGAAAAAGAGCGTGACCATGCAAAAAAAGAGAGAAAAGCAACGCACACGTACGTGCTCCACTCCTTCCAATCCGTTGTACTCCACCGAGCGAGTCATCAATCAAGTCAAAAGAAATCACGTGGAAGACGTGGTTTACTACCCAAACCTGATCAAGAAAATCAAAAGAAAAGATCGATGAAAATATCAAAAGAAAAGGAAAAAAAACCGGATCGATCGTATCCAACTGAATCGAGCCCAAGCAATGAAAAAAAATAGGACTCTCGTCTCGTCTACGTACATGGATCCTGGTGCCTCGTGCACCAAACTTGTAAATCAATCGAGAAAAGAAAACAAAACCTCCTTCCATGAAAAAGAACCTCCGCACAGTCCTAATCACGCACGAAACTCTCGGAGCCGTACGTGCCTCGGCACGATCGTCCTACCTTTATTACTACCGGTGCTCACGCGGACGACGCCACACGATTCACAAACGGATCTCAAGCCACCATTATTGAAGGCACGCTTTTTTAGGGTGTTCGAGCTCATCGATAGCAACACAACACAACCACCTAAATACACGTGGAAAGAGCTCACAAGCTTGGGTGACCACGCATTGTTTCTGGGGCAAGGATGCTGCAAGGCTGTGCATGTGGCAGGCATGGACGGTGTCGTGGAAGCGAGCCGTATCTACTACTCATCTCCAGATGAAGAAGATGTGGAGGACTTAAAAAGGTTGGACCTTGGCAGTTGCTTTGTCTATTGTTGGAAGAGCGATAGCGTGCATCACTCAGAGTGGATCATGTCACACAGATACCATTATCGTGAGAAGGGTCCGGAGTATGGTGGTAAAGATTATAATAGTTGTACGTGGGTTCTTCCTCCACCCTTTTAGCTCATGTGCCCATGCATGCATGCATCATGCTTGTACCAGATTAATATGTTATGGGGAGCAATGTTCACATTTAACTGGTTTCTTATTTGAGGAACTGCTATATATCATGATTGCACCGTATATGCACGTGACTTGGTACGGTGGCATGGTATGTTGCATAGCCTCGAGTGACCATATGTTCATTTTTTCTGTGTAAATTATTTGTAAGGAGAAGTACAGTAAATTTGTTGATTTCCTATCAAATTAAGAGCAATGTCTTTTTTTAAGAAGAGTTAAGAGAAATATTTGACTGAATTAATTAATAGTAACCACGTATGTCATATGTCGTATTTTTTTCCTCTCATGCTAGAACCACAAAATTACTACATATATACATCGTGGTCTCGATTGTGTGTCTATGCCACTGAGAAGTCGGGTTAGCGGGATGATGAACATGGGTCTGTTAGGCCGGTTGAGCAAGGCCATTGGCAGAAAAAGACGTTGCAACAAAGTAGATGGGCACAGGAATAAAATGCTCCATGTGTGGAGGCGCGCGCGCAAGAGAGAGAGAGAGAGAAGCCACACTGGTAAATCGATAGTTGATTCTGGATTCACATAGCTACTACACTCGATAATATTATAATTCCTGGTGGGAAGCTGGAATGCAGAAAGACTCGTGGGAGCATAATCTATTCCATGCATGTTCTACAATTTGTGAATAGCAAACAATTTGGGAAAATGATAAAGATGTGTTTTAATTTTTTACTTTTGGGTGCCTGTAAAAGTAGTGCAGACTGTGAAAAATAAATTTTGTGCTTCAAATATTCTTTTTTTAGAGCACTGGGTTTTGTTTCTAAGCCCAGATCATCCCTGGGACAGCACATGGTCTTTTTATGAAAAGAATAGTCCATCTTAATATGTACTCCCTCCGTTCCTAAATACTTGTCTTTCTAGACATCTCAANGGGCACAGGAATAAAATGCTCCATGTGTGGAGGCGCGCGCGCAAGAGAGAGAGAGAGAAGCCACACTGGTAAATCGATAGTTGATTCTGGATTCACATAGCTACTACACTCGATAATATTATAATTCCTGGTGGGAAGCTGGAATGCAGAAAGACTCGTGGGAGCATAATCTATTCCATGCATGTTCTACAATTTGTGAATAGCAAACAATTTGGGAAAATGATAAAGATGTGTTTTAATTTTTTACTTTTGGGTGCCTGTAAAAGTAGTGCAGACTGTGAAAAATAAATTTTGTGCTTCAAATATTCTTTTTTTAGAGCACTGGGTTTTGTTTCTAAGCCCAGATCATCCCTGGGACAGCACATGGTCTTTTTATGAAAAGAATAGTCCATCTTAATATGTACTCCCTCCGTTCCTAAATACTTGTCTTTCTAGACATCTCAAATGGACTACAACATATGAATGTATGTAGACATGTTTTAGAGTGTAGATTCACTCATTTTGCTCCGTATGTAGTCACTTGTTAAAATCTCTAGAAAAACAATTATTTAGGAACAGAGGGAGTATTTTATGATTTTTTTTTCTATTAATTTTGTATCATATTTTTTTAACAGAGAGATGGGCATATGGTCTTGAGGGCAAAAAACTGTCGTGTTCTGATATCTTTGCACAAAAGTTGTGCGTACAAACGGCAGCAAGATAAAAAAAGCCGACAAAAATTTGCTGCTGTGCGAAGAATGATTGTGTTTGTGTACAATACTACTTATAATATATTTTTTAGAATCCTAATACTTTTTTTGAGCAATTTTTAGAATTCAACAATAGTATTCCAAATGCTGTATAACAGAATTCTATTGAGGGTTTTGTATAACACAACTAAACCCAGGCTTGGATTGTCGGGCCGGCCCACCCCTCAATTTTTATCCTGCAGCCATCATCTGCCATATCCCGGAGATCGATTCGATCGTGTACTATACGATCACAATCCGATCCGCTACAACGCTCGATTCCCAATCCATGACCAACGACGGCCGCCGGCAGGGATGGTCCGAGCTCCCGGACGATCTCCTGGACGATGTCTACCGCCACTGCGTCTCCTCGCCGTACGATCGTGCCCGCTTCGCCTCCGTGTGCGAGTCGTGGCGCGCCGTCGTGAGACAACGGCACCCGGCGATGCGCGCTCTCCTGCTGCTACTACCCTCGACGGGCAACGGCAAGCATGACCGAACGGTGCGGGCGTAAAGCATCGAAGATGGCAGGGTCGTGCGCGCCTCGTTCCAGGGTTTCCCGTGGGGTAAGAGGATCATCGGATCCCACGATGGTGGCTGGATCACCGCCGCGACTGGCGCTCAGCTCTTTATCGTGAATCTCTTCTCCGGTGATCGCGTGGAGCTCTCCGCCATACAGAGGATCATCAGATGCAAGTGTCTTACCAAAAGGCCGAGATCTAGTCGTGCCGCTGGTCAGATCTCGATTAGAAAAATCCTCTTCTCCAAGGATCCTTCCTCAACTGATTGCATCATTGCCGGGGAAACCACGGGGTGCAAGATAGCACTCTACAGGGTTGACTGCCCGAATGGTGGGTGGACGACAAGAGGATGTGAGACCAACACAGAGCTTATGGACATCACCTATACGAACACGGAGCTTATGGACATCACCTTTTGCAACGGTAAGCTCGATGGCCTTACGCCAAAGGAATTGTTGGAGTTCTGCATGAATGAAAATGGTGCTCTGGTGGTCAACATGGTCCGCCGCATTCCTGGTAGCGTGAGGGACTTTGGTATATGAAAAGTGCATGAAAAATACATCTTCGAACTACATGGCAAGTTGGCGATTGTCGTGGGGTTCTCGCCGATGATCTACTCCTGTAGAGCTCAATTTTTAAGGGTGTTTGAGCTCACCAACGCGACGCAGCCATACAGAAACACAAGGCGAGAGGTTACAAGCCTGGGTGACCATGCCTTGTTTTTGGGGCCAGGGTACTGTAAGGCAGTGCACGTGCCCGCCGTGATGGAGGGTCGGAGCACGGTGGAAAGGAACTACATCTACTACTTAAAGCAACACATATGTCGTCACCATAATGTGGAATGCTTAAAGAGATTCGACCTAGGTAGCTACAAAATATATTACGGCAAAAGCAAAGGTGTGGATCCCTCAGAGAGGATCAGGTCATGGGGATACCATCGCCGTCATGAGGATGGCAGTAATGGTTGTATTTGGGTTTTGCCGACAGATTTCTAATTGCTCATTCATGCATGTAACACGGGCTCATGTTTAAAAGGACTATATAATATCCATTTTAAAACCTAATTGAATAAGCAGCGCACGTCCTTGACGTGGCACGTGCCTCGCAAACCACACACACGGGCGGAAACATCGAGGACCGGCTGTGTTCGTCCCCGAGACAGAGTCTTCGGTGGGCGATCCCGTGACAGAACGGGCCTAGACTTGGTCTGTCATATCGCGATGACATGCACTAACACAAAGAAGCAATTATTCCCCGTGGCCTACCCCCTCTAGGTACCGAACAACACCCTAGACCACCGGGGCCACCGAATGGGTGCTCGATATGGAGACCACCCGAGGGGGGAGGGCACCCCTACAAGAGGAACTCTGATTACCTGTAGAGAAACCCTGCTGCAGTGCCGCGAAGAGTTGCCCAGCCCTGTGGACAAGGGGATTTTTATCTCAGCCCAGCCAACAGGTGAGATCCTGCAGTCTGGCTTTTTGTGAACAGGTTTTCTTTCTAGTCAACAAACTGCTCTCCTTCCAGCCATGGAGCAAACAGCTGTGGAGGAAATTGAACACGTCGAAAATATTATGTGGTCCGGATTCCTTGGTGACTGGTTCAATCTTTCTACAGCACAACATCTACTTTCTGATATTTTGACCGTAAGCTTTCTTTCTGAATGAAAAGGAAATGCGGGAGAAACTATGATGAGCTACAACATGGACCAGGATTTGGATGGAGGATCTTCCTCCGAGCTGTGCAATGAAATTCCCTTTAACCCCGCAAAAAAAAACTATGATGAGCTACAACATGGACCAGGATTTGGATGGATCGTCATTCATGTGCGCAGAAGCTTGAGACTTACAGCCCACCAAACACAGAACGCCCACACCTCACAGTCCTTCATTTCATTTTGTTTTTAATTAATTTCCGTTTTATGTATTTCACTTGCTATATTATTTAGTAGATTGCTTATCATGTTTCAGGACTTCCAGCCTAGCAGAAGCAGTATTGTCAAAAAAGGATGATCGACTTACTACCGCGTGACAGCATACTCGGCTGAGCTTCTGCTGCTCTGCAGTTCAGACTTCAGAGTGTGGGTGGGTTGCTCTAGTCCATCAGGATCTTCATTTCTATGGAACAAATCATCCTGCATCTCATCTGGTCACCTTGATTCAGCCACAAGATTCGGTCTGTGGATTCAGGCGACCAGTCGACAAACGCTGATCTGCGGTGCGTCGTCGCAGGTGGGAGATGAAGAGAAGGGGAGGAATAGCGGATTCCTCACCACGGATTGAAGGCTCTCGTCCGTGTGAACCGTCTCCCTTCTCGTGTGCATAGCTCCATCGACGCAGTTCNCTAGTCCATCAGGATCTTCATTTCTATGGAACAAATCATCCTGCATCTCATCTGGTCACCTTGATTCAGCCACAAGATTCGGTCTGTGGATTCAGGCGACCAGTCGACAAACGCTGATCTGCGGTGCGTCGTCGCAGGTGGGAGATGAAGAGAAGGGGAGGAATAGCGGATTCCTCACCACGGATTGAAGGCTCTCGTCCGTGTGAACCGTCTCCCTTCTCGTGTGCATAGCTCCATCGACGCAGTTCGATGCCTAGCCTCGCCGGTAGCAAGCACCATCTGGGCCGGCCCAGGCGCTTGTAACCACTGCCTCGTTTAGTTTTTTTGTTTTTTTCATGATTTTATTTTGTTTTTGATTTTTTTTATTTTGTTTATAAGTTAGGACCAAGGTGAGATGCTAAATTTGGGACGGAGGGATGTTACAAAATAAATTTTACATACATTTTTAGAAAAATGTTAATCATGCATTTGCCAAACATTAAATGTATAGAAAAGTTGTTTCCGATGTATACGAAAATATATAATGTGTATGAAAAAAGTAGATATAAAAAGTCTTTAAAAATGTCGACAATTTACTTGGGAAATGTTACACAAACATGTACCTAAACGAAGAAAACGAAACACCCGACGAAAACCATGAAACCAAGAAAAAGAAAACATAACCTAAGAGAAACCAAGAAAGGACCAAAGAACCTAATAAAATATGAAAATAGGAAAGAAAAGAGAAAACCCAATAAAACAAAGAAAGGACAACAGAAAACCAAAGAAAAAAGAAAGAAAATCAAAATAATAAAACCGGACCGAAGAAAAGGAGAAAAATAAAGGAAAACAAAAAATCGAGAATAACTATGAAGAAACAAAGAAAACCGAAAGGAAAAAACAGAAAAAAAAAGAAAAAGAAAAAGAAGAAAACCAGAGGAGAACCAATGAACAAACATGCGATCAAGCGGCGAGATGCTACTGGCCCGAAAATCCTGAAAATGGGTTGCCAAAAACAATGGGAAGAGGGAATCTCATCGTGCGAGAATTGCTTCCATCTCGCGTGAAGCGACATATAACTCTCGCGCTGAACTTTGTCTTGCTTTTTGAACAACGTCTCAGCTTGGCATTTTCTATCGGGCACCTTTTTTTTTTGAGTAACACAACACTTTATTCAAAACTCAATATGGCAGGGAATATATAGGTGATCCGGAGGATCGCCCAACCATACATATCGGCCCACATCTAGACTAGTTGCCATCCTAGCTAGGTTATGGGGCTCACCATTACAAGCGCACTGCTGATTCTATCGGGCACCTTAAGCGCCTGTTTCTTCGTCTGCAGCAAACCGGCGTACAGCGTACTCGGGCTTGGGCTTGGCCCATTTTTGGTTTTTTGGCGTTCTTCAAACCTCAAAAAATACGCATAGATGGGATTCGACACCTGCACCTTACGTTCCGGTCCTAAATGCGATATCCACCAGGGTCGGCTCACAGCTACAGACTGATTTTTTCAAGGGGCGTGGTATCGCTGTTTTCCTCGTCCCTGGTGGCTGTAACCCTAGCCGCCGCCAGGAAAGGCCGATCTTCCGGCGCCGTCCTCCAACGGCTCCCCTCCGCCGGCGACCTCGGTCGTCAGTGGTGACGGGGTCGCGGATCCACGCGTGTGGATCGTTTTTTATTTCCTCATAGTCTAGGTTTTTAGGTTTTTCATCGTCTTTGCTTCGGCGGCAACGATGACAGCGTTGAATAAAGATTCTTCGGATCTTTCCCTGACGAGGCTATCGGTCCTATGGTTGGGGATGGATTTTGGAAACCGGTCTGTTCAAGCAAGGATGGCGTAGCGACGACGGCATCCTCGTGGTGGACCTGTGTCCTCGGGCTCCACTGTTGCGACGGTGTTTGCTCCAGCGTCAGCGCAGAGCTTGGGATGTATTCCAGGAGTGGATGTAGATTGTGGTCTGCATCGGCGACATTTGAAAGACAGAACATGTGCCAGGCTCGTGGTTTGTGGATGGCAGGTATGGTTTCCTCCTTCGGCGTCTTAGTCATGGTGGGGTGCCAGATCTGGAGTTCGATGGCGTGTCCGGGGTGTTGCCTTGGTCTGATTTGTTCAACGACAAGGGCTTCACTTTTGGTGAGCCATCTTTGAGGTCCGCAAAGTTGCATATCAGCGATGGAGCCGTGTCGTGCTCGGTGAGGAGGTGATTCGTCATTCTTTTCTTCGGTGGCTGCTGTGGTGGTGCCGGAGGCAGATAACGGGCGTTGGTGTCAAGCTCAGAAATGTTCTGCTATCTTTTCAGTTTTGTCATGTCGGTCTTTACGTGGCTTGTACTTTGTTCTTTATGATATGAATGAAACACATATTACCATGCAAAAAAGGGTCAACTCACAGCTTGTGGCTACCTACTCTTTTTCCTCCTCTTTTGATTGTACATCAACTTGCAACCCTGAAAAGATCACTCTACTTTTTTTTCTTTCAGCTTTCTTTGGTCAGTTTTTATTCATTTTTCTCCTTTCGGTTCTTTTGCCAGGTTTTTATTCGTGAACTTTTGCTTCAAAATCTGCGATTTTTTTTCAAAATTGGTGAACCTTTTTTAATATCACACACTTTTTCAAATTTGTAAACTTAAAAAAAATCAGTGAACTCTTTTCAAATTTGGTAACTTATTTATAAAATGGATGAATTTTTTCAAATTCATGACTTTTTTTCAAATCGAAGAACTGTTTTTTCAAAAGTGATGAACTTTTCATTCAAATTCGTTAACTTTTTTCAAAATAGATGATTTTTTCTCAAGTTCGGAGAACTATTTCAAATATCTTTTTTTCGAATCCGTGAACATTTTTCAAACTCATGGTCATTTTTCATTGCTGTGAACTTCTTCTTAAATTATTGAACTTTCTCAATTTCATGATTTTTTTAATTCATGACCTTATTTGAATACATGAACTTTTTTTGCATTGGCCAATTTTTTATGTATGTTCGTACACTTTCACAATATGTTCACATTTTTTCATTCACGTTTTTAATGATGTTTTCAAATAACTAAAAAATCTTTGGACACATCAAGGAACTAAACCCAACATCACGTTTTTAATGATGAAAGACCACAAGCTCATCATTGATAAGGGACCATGTACTTCTGACCATATGATCACTAGCACATTCGGTCCCAAGATCCCCAACAATTACACACTAGTTTCTCTTCATTGGGGAAAGATTACACCTTTGGACACATCAAGGAACTAAACCCAACATCAGGAAAAAAAACCATTACATTACCTTCTAAGAGAGAATCATGCAATTGCTCCTCAAAGACACCCAATACTCCTAGCACCATCTCAATGCCATGCCACCTCGGCCGCGCTGAGCAGACACACCTCCCTCACCGACGCTGAGTTGTTCAGGTAGAGTTGAAGCAAAATTTAGTAAGATTGGCGCAAATACTTGAGATAACTATTGGATAATAAGAACAGTCAAGACAATGACACAATATGGACAAGAACGCAAATTATATGTGCTTGACAACTAGAATATCGCGTAAAGCTAGTACATGACAATGCCAGCATGGCAAACCATCAGACTGTCGGTGGGTAAACACTTTTGTGACAAAATACACAACAGTGAAGTTTCCATGAACAACCTTGTATGAACATATTTGGCATCTCTTCTATAATCCTATCTGTAGCATCTGGCTTCCATTCCTGGGGTAAAACAGTGGTCACTTGTTACAAATCATCCCATTATTTGATCTTAATTAGGTGGCTGAATAACTCAAGCATGGAAAGCAAAAAAAATTATTCTATTGCAAATAGTTGGGGTGAGTTATTTTGATTTTTCTCTCTTTCTTCTGGCCAGGGGCTGTTGATCCTATAATGCTACTGCTAGGCTGATCCAACGACTGAAGAAATTTCAGCGATGCGTGGACAATTAGATTGCGCATCTCCAAAGAAGATTCTATTGCGTTCCAGGGTTTCCCGTGGTGTAAGAGGATCATCGGATCCCACGATGGTGGCTGGATCACCGCCGCGACTGGCGCTCAGCTCTTTATCGTGAATCTCTTCTCCGGTGCTCGGGTGGAGCTCTCCGTCACACAGAGGATCATCAGATGCAAGTGCCTTACCAAAAGGCCGAGATCTAGTCATGCCGCTCGTCAGATCTCCATTAGAAAAATCATCTTCTCCAAGGATCCTTCCTCAAGTGGTTGCATCATTGCCCGGATAACCACGAGGTGCAAGATAGCGCTCTGCAGGATTGGCTGCCCGAATTATGGGTGGACGACAAGAGGATGTGAGACCAACACAGAGCTTATGGGCATCACCTTTACGAACAAAGAGCTTATGGACATCACCTTTTGCAACGGTAAGCTCTATGGCCTTACGTCAAATGAACTGTTAGAGTTCTGCATGAACGAAAATGGTGCTCTGGCGGTCAACTTGGTCCGCTGCATGCCCGGTAGTGCGACGGTAATAGGTATATGGAAAGTGCATGAAAAATACATCTTCGAACTACGTGGCAAGTTGGCAATTGTCTTGGATATTGCATCTCATATATTCGAAATTGGTGGTAGATATGCATGTTACACTTCCGGGATTTGTTTTTTTTTTCTCTAGGGGGATGTCTCATGTAACTCAAATTAATTAATACTTTTGAAATATAAGCAGCCGCTGCACACCACCACGGGAGGAGAGCGTCGCTGCAAACCACGGCCAGGGGGCGTTGTCCCTGGTCGATCGCCGCGGGCGGATGATCGCAACTGTCGCTGCCCCAACCGCTCCAGCAGGCCGCCGCCTCCCCCAACAATATCCCAACCGCAAAAAGAAAAAAAACATCCAGCCACCTTCGGCAGCTGGGCCTGCCGCCACCGCGGCCGAGGCCATTGGACCTTCTCTACATACACAAAAAAGAGTCAAAATAATATATTTCATATAGATGAAATAAAAAGTGCAGGTTTTTGGATTTTATTTTATTTTATTTGAAAAGAAGGATGACCCCCGGCCTCTGCAGATGACTGTGCGCTATGCGGTGCGGAGGAGGAGGCAGCCGCCATGTCTCAGCAGCGGTTTTTTCTTCTTAGATTTTTACGGGTGGGGCGAGAGAGGATGAGGAGGGAGCGCGTCCGACGGCTATGCGGGGACTAATCCAACGGCTAGCGTGCGACCAGCCAAAATTGGGGCTGGCAAACAACGGGACGATGCACGTCTCGCTCTCGCATCGCATCGCATTGCACGAAGAAGAAGAGGACGCCGCGCGAGGCGTGCGTGGTGCGCAAGGATGGGATGGGATCGGACCTTCGCGATGGCGCGACGCCTCCTCGAAGAAAAAGTTATTTTATTATTATATTCTCTTCTATGAGAAAAAGAAACCCATCAATCCCCGCCTCCTCGGCTCGATTCAATCCCACCGCTTAATTGACACCCCTCTCTCTCTCTCTTTCCACGTCGGCGACCATGCCTCCGTGCGGCGTCTTTTCGGAGATGCAGCTGCGCTAGCTCGCCTGCACAGGCTATGCCGGACTACTGCTTTCTACTAGTGATTAGTGAGGAGGAAGGGGAGAAAAAGACGTACTGCTTCGTACTAGTGATTAGTGAGGAGGAAGTGGAGAAGAAGACGTACCTACTTGTGTCCTTGCGGACGAAAGGAATCAGTCGCCCCAGTAGGTGAGCGAAGAAGCTGATATCTCGTTGGGGACGCCATGGCACCCACCTCTCTCCTCGCTCCCGGCGTCCCAAGTCATAAGTCGCACACACAGTACATACATATATGAGGAAAAACATGTATTTTTTTCCATCATCAATCCATGTCCGCCTCCTCCACTTGATTCAATTCCACCGCTCAATTGCCACCTCTCTCTCTCTCTCTCTCCCCCGGCGACCATGCCTGCCTGCGTGCAGCGTCTCTTCGGAGGTGCAGTAGCTCGCCTGCGCAGGCTATGCTGGACTACTGCTCTGGTGCTAGTAACTAGTGAGGAGGAAAGGAAGAAGAAGACGCACCTATTTGACTCGTTTGGGATGGAAGGAATCAGTCACCCCAGAAGGTGAGCGGAGAAGCTGCTATCTCGCTGGGACGCCATGGCACCTACCTCTCTCTCTCTCTCTCTCTCTCTCTCGTCCAAGTCCGAAGTCATAAGTCGCACGCGTACCCCGCACGCGGATGAATGACTCCCTCTTGTATATATAGAGAGTAAGACGAATAGAGGGAAGTTTCCCGTGCCGCGGATCGGTGAGGTGGCGCAAGCCGGACCCTTCCTCCCTGGCTGATGAGCATCCCTAGACTAGGCACATGCAGCGACTTGTATTTATCACGAAAGAGGAAGCGGCGGTCAATTCTGCTGCGTCTCAAGCCCAGCCCACCTCCTTGGTTATCCAAGCATGCATTAAAAGCGTGTACCCACTTGGGTGTAAGGATATGAAGTAGTACTTGTTCGTCTCCTTGCCGCGTCCTGAGCCCGGCATCACCTGGTGACGCCACCTACAGTTTTGCGGCATAACGAGGCCCGAATAATATACCAAATCAAAGCTCTTGTGTTCTCTTCAACAACATCAACAACAAAAAAGAAAATCATATTTGGTTTTGGTTCATCATCATGAATATACATCTTGTCCTTTACCAGCACTCTAGCAAGATGAGCTTATCTTAGCCAACACAGTTCCTCTCTTGAGAATTCAAAAACCTGATGATCCAATCAACGAAATGTTCGAAAATTACATCAGATTGACTCAGAACCGCAACACTGCAGATTCATTCATGCACTCGCTCCAAAACACATACACCGAAACAAAACCTTCATGGACAAAACAAAATTCACTCTCAGTATTATACAACCAAGCATCCAAACCCAACACTACAGGATTACAAAAATACACTCCACGGCTGGCTGCTGTGTCTTTCTTCCTGTAGGAGAAAGAGGCCAGTCAGTTTTCTTCTCCCTTTTTCTACTGTTTGTGTGGGTGAAATAATAAATAAGCTACTCTCCTGCTCAAAGGAAAAGAGCAAGGATTGATGATAAACATACAGAAAAGGATAACAAGGAGGCAATCAAGGAAGCCGTCTCGATCGCTCAAGAATTGTGTTGCATTGCATTGCAAATCAAATTCAACAGAGGCTCATAAGTAATTGACATCAATTTCTACAACACCTCATGAGTGTGAGCTCAATACAGTTTGGCGACGCAACAAGATAACAACAAAACTTTACGGTGTTGGTGTCTCATAAAAGAGGTGCTTCTAGGTAAGGTAATGCAAGAAGGGATCACAAATGCCCTTAGAGAAAAGAGTTCCAATTTATTCTCGAAGCAAAATATGTAACTCAACTAAATGAATGTTACACAACTTTTTCTCTATTAGAACATTAGGTGGTTTTGCTAAAAACCGCAAGCTCATCATTGATAATGCGCCATGTACTTCTGCAGATATGACTACTACCACATTCAATCCCAAGGCCCCAAGCAGTGCACACTAGCTCCATTTAATTGATGAAATATTACACATTTGGGAACATTGGGAACATAGCCATCCATTGCGAGCAACCTCTTATATTTTCTTGCCAACCTAATAAAGTTCCTTTTTAGCCAGGGTTGGTAAAACGGAGGAAAAATAATAATTGTTTATATAAAAATAGATCATGCCCAGCTTGCATCCATAAACAAGAATAATAATGTTGCAACCTCTTATGTAGAGTCGCCCAGCCATAAACCAAGTAAAACCTCCCAACTACTAGAGATGCCTACAGAGTCGCCCTGCCATATACTGTGTTGACGAACTGACCCGGCCACACAAGTGGTGGATAAGTTGTCACCAATTCTACTTCAGTTTGTGAGCAAACTCAGTGAAGCAAAAAAATGCACGGATTGCAGCCTAACCTGCCCAGCTTGCACCTTTAAACAAGATTCGGTCTTTTAAAGAGTAAAACTGCACAAAGCAAGCCTGCACACAAGACTTTCCAAGGCAAGGGCAAGCCAGTGGTAAGAGTCCACTTATCTATGGAGGTGGTGTGGTGCCGTTGGTCAGCAAGCTAGGTTGTTCATCAACGGTCTCAGAAGCAAAACGATTCGACAACAGATACGAACAAGAGAACACGGAAGATTTCATAGCAGATTGAATGAAAACACATTCGGTATTGCAGTTTTCTTGACATAATAACCATAGCATCCCCTGAAACTCAAAACTCAAACAGACGAATGATTGAGTCCATGTGTTATGATGCCCTTGCACGGCTAAGACTTGCACCACAGTCGTCGCTAGTTCTAGTTTAGTTAGTTTCACATGCAAGTTTCTGTTTGCTTGTTGTCCTGCGGAAACGCAGTTAATATCCACTATCTTTTAATGTCATTGCATTGCACACTGAATTTTCTGAGACTAAACCTTTGTTTCTGTCTACTATTTTGAGTGTTTCTGAGACTAATGTACACATCGTAGGTCAGCAATGTCTGTCCTAGTTAGGGCTTCTTCTTCTTTTCATGTATTGAAATATATAAAATGAAGGGCAAAATAAAGAAATGACATTTAGTATATATCTATCTATATCCGAATCACGTGTTCCCATTTCGTGCATCATTTTGTCGTGTCTCTCGTTGCAAGGGACCTGAACTTGATAGATCGATCGATATAGGCATAGAAGGCACCTGGGGTTACAACATGCACTCCCAAACTAACAAAGGCCAAGCTAGAGCAGTAGAGAAAGAATTGATGCTCTGCTGACTTGCATTTATCTAGTACAAAAACTAGTTGGGCAACAAAAGGGATTCCTTTCTATCTAAGAGACCAACCACAAGATTTTGCAGTACGAGATAGCATGATTTTTCAGGGCAAACAGCAGGATATTAATTCGTTTCAATATAGGTTGGAAACTGCAGAGTTCAACAACTATAGGACTATTAGGCTAGGGAACAAAAAATTCCAATCCGATCCACAAGAGGAGCCTCTGCAGCTGCTCTATCTCACCTCACTCGTGAGGGGAGGTCAGGAGAAGGTGGAGATTTGGGGGCAGCTCGTGGGGGGAAGGGAGTACCTTCAAGAGTGGCGATGCTGGGCTCGGAGGACGCACAAGGTGAGGGGGCTTGGAGGAAGAAACGGAAGCCGTTGCTGATAGTGGTCGGCGTTGTATTGACGCCCGTGGTCTCTGCCAGCCGGCGAGCAGTGGTGGTGGAATCCGTGATGTCGTCACTTGTGCACCTGCATGTGGAAAGGAAATGGCATCAGGGAAAAGAGCATATCAGGGTAGCAGCACAGAGAGGAGAAGATGAACATGTGCTCAGGTCAAGTGGAAGAACATGGACTTGGGAGGACCAACCTTTAACTTCTGTAGCCACCGCCGTTGCATGGTGATGGTGGAGAACTGGATGAAGACAACAAGACCAAGCCCAACATATATGGCCGGCAGGCCCACGCGTGGGAGGCAAGACATCCCAATCAACTACCCAGTTACATGCAGCAAAAAAGTTCAGGTTTTTCTCATTATATCCACGAAGAATGAGATAGGGAAGACACAACCAAACCATTAAC
>CAJFDF010000109.1:8671-23824 GCA_904067115.1 Aegilops sharonensis
CTACTCCTGCATGATTAATATTGATGATATGGGTAGTACAAGAGTAGATCTACCACGAGATCAAGGAGGCTAAACCCTAGAAGATAGCCTATGGTATGATTGTTGTTCGTCCTACGGACTAAAACCCTCCGGTTTATATAGACACGGATAGGATAGGGTTACAAAGAGTCGGTTACAATGGCAGGAGATCTACATATCTGTATTGCCAAGCTTGCCTTCCACGCCAAGGAAAGTCCCATCCGGACACGGGACGAAGTCTTCAATCTTGTATCTTCATAGACTTGGAGTCCGGCCGTGACGATAGTCCGGCTATCGGGACACCCCCTAGTCCAGGACTACCTCAAAACTCCTTAAGAAAAGTTGTCCAAATGTTCTCTGTGAAAGAATCCTTTGAAGCATCTGGTCGTCACAAACGCTTTGACTACTTTTGGAGACAAAACGGACTCCGTATGAGTCAGATATCCATGTTTCAGTTAACACTGCGCAAAACAGATTCCGAACGACAGTTACAGACTAGTTCTTGTGTAGTTGCATTCAATTTTTTCCATTCTACTTCACTAAACATCTCCATATGATATCTCAGTTATGATGATGCACTAGGTCCATAGCTGGGACTTTGTGTATGTTCTCGAAATGCATTTGTCGAGTGCTCATTAAGAAAGTTTCTATACAAGTTTCTGAACAAACTCCTTAAGAAAAGTTCTCCAAACGTTCCCTGTGAAAGATTCCTTTGAAGCATCTGGTTGTCACAAACGCTTTGACTACTTTTGGAGCCAAAACGGACTCCGTATGAGTCAGATATCCATGTTTCAGTGAACACTGCGCAGAATTGATTCCGTACGACAGTCACAGACTAGTTCTTGTGTAGTGGCATTCGATTTTTTCCATTCTAATTCACTAAACATCTCCATACAAGATCTAATTACTTTTATGGATATTTAAGAGACCTCAGTTATGATGGTGCACTAGGTCCATAGCTGGGACTTCGTGTAAGTTGTCGAAATGCGTTTGTCGAGTGCTCATTAGGAAAGTTTCTATACAAGTTTCTGAACAAACTCCTTAAGAAATGTTCTCAGACATTCTCTGTGAAAGAATCCTTTGAAGCATCTGGTCGTCACAAACGCTTTGACTACTTTTGGAGACAAAACGGACTCCGTATGAGTCAGATATCCATGTTTCAGTTAACACTGCGCAAAACAGATTCCGAACGACAGTTACAGACTAGTTCTTGTGTAGTTGCATTCAATTTTTTCCATTCTACTTCACTAAACATCTCCATATGATATCTCAGTTATGATGATGCACTAGGTCCATAGCTGGGACTTTGTGTATGTTCTCGAAATGCGTTTGTCGAGTGCTCATTAAGAAAGTTTCTATACAAGTTTCTGAACAAACTCCTTAAGAAAAGTTCTCCAAACATTCCCTGTCAAAGAATCCTTTGAAGCATCTGGTCGTCACAAACGCTTTGACTACTTTTGGAGCCAAAACGGACTCCGTATGAGTCAGATATCCATGTTTCACTTAACAGTGCGCAAAACAGATTCCGAACGACAGTTACAGACTAGTTCTTGTGTAGTTGCATTCGATTTTTTCCATTCTACTTCACTAAACATCTCCATATGAGATCTCAGTTATGATGATATACTAGGTCCATAGCTGGGAATTCGTGTATGATCTTGAAATGCGCTTGTCGAGTGCTCATTAAGAAAGTTTCTATACAAGTTTCGGAACAAACTCCTTCAGAAAAGTTCTCCAAACGTTCCCTGTGAAAGAATCCTTAGAAGCATCTGGTCGTCATAAACGCTTTGACTACTTTTGGAGCCAAAACGGACTCCGTATGAGTCAGATATCCATGTTTCAGTTAAAACTGCGCAAAACAGATTCCGAACGACAGTTACAAACTAGTTCTTGTGTAGTTGCATTGAATTGTTTCCATTCTACTTCACTAAACATCTCCATATGAGACTAATTGCTTGTTGGGAAATGCAAGAGACCTCAGTTTTGATGATGCACTAGGTCCATAGCTGGGACTTTGTTTATGTTCTCGAAATGCGTTTGTCGAGTGCTCATTAAGAAAGTGTCTATACAAGTTTCTGAACGAACTCCTTAAGATAAGTTCGCCAAAAGTTCCCTGTGAAAGAATCCTTTGAAGCATCTGGTCGTCACAAACATTTTGACTACTTGCGGAGCCAAAACGGACTCCGTATGAGTCAGATATCCATGTTTCAGTTAAAACTGCGCAAAACAGATTCCGAACGACAGTTACAAACTAGTTCTTGTGTAGTTGCATTGAATTGTTTCCATTCTACTTCACTAAACATCTCCATATGAGACTAATTGCTTGTTGGGAAATGCAAGAGACCTCAGTTTTGATGATGCACTAGGTCCATAGCTGGGACTTTGTTTATGTTCTCGAAATGCGTTTGTCGATTGCTCATTAAGAAAAGTTTCTATACAAGTTTCTGAACGAACTCCTTAAGATAAGTTCGCCAAAAGTTCCCTATGAAAGAATCCTTTGAAGCATCTGGTCGTCACAAACATTTTGACTACTTGTGGAGCCAAAACAGACTCCGTATGAGTCAGATATCCATGTTTCAGTGAACACTGCACAAAACTACTACATTCGATTTTTTCCATTCTACTTCACTAAACATCTCCATATAAGATCCAATTACTTGTATGGAAATGCATGAGACCTCAGTTTTGATGATGCACTAGGTCCATAGCTGGGACTTTGTGTATGTTCTCGAAATGCGTTTGTCGAGTGCTCATTAAGAAAGTTTCTATACAAGTTTCTGAACAAACTCCTTAAGAAAAGTTCTCCAAACGTTCCCTGTGAAAGAATCCGTTGAAGCATGTGGTCGTCACAAACGTTTTGACTACTTGTGGAGCCAAAACGGACTCCGTATGAGTCAGATATCCATGTTTTAGTTAACACTGCGCAAAACGGATTCCGAACGACGGTTACAGACTAGTTCTTGTGTAGTTGCATTCAACTTTTTCTATTCTACTTCACCAAACATCTCCATATGAGATCCAATTACTTGTAGGGAAATGCAAGAGACCTCAGTTATGATGATGCACTAGGTCCATAGCTGGGACTTTGTGTATGTTCCCGAAATGCGTTTGTCGAGTGCTTATTAGTAAGTATCTATAGAAGTTTCTGAACAAACTCCTTAAGAGAAGTTCTCCAAAAGTTCCCTCCGAAAGAATCCTTTGAAGCATCTGTTCGTCACAAACATTTTGACTACTTTTGGAGCTAAAACGGACGCCGTATGAGTCAGATATCCATGTTTCTATTAACACTTCGCAGAACTGATTCCGAACGACACTTACAGACTAGTTCTTGTGTAGTTGCATTCAATTTTTTCCATTCTACTTCACTGAACATCTCCATATGATATCTCAGTTATGATGATGCACTAGGTCCATAGCTGGGACTTTGTGTATGTTCTCGAAATGCGTTTGTCGAGTGCTCATTACGAAAGTTTCTATACAAGTTTCTGAACAAACTCCTTAAGAAAAGTTCTCCAAACATTCCCTGTGAAAGAATCCTTTGAAGCATCTGGTCGTCACAAACGCTTTGACTACTTTTGGAGCCAAAACGGACTCCGTATGAGTCAGATATCCATGTTTCACTTAACAGTGCGCAAAACAGATTCCGAACGACAGTTACAGACTAGTTCTTGTGTAGTTGCATTCGATTTTTTCCATTCAACTTCACTAAACATCTCCATATGAGATCTCAGTTATGATGATATACTAGGTCCATAGCTGGGAATTTGTGTATGATCTTGAAATGCGCTTGTCGAGTGCTCATTAAGAAAGTTTCTATACAAGTTTCGGAACAAACTCCTTCAGAAAAGTTCTCCAAACGTTCCCTGTGAAAGAATCCTTAGAAGCATCTGGTCATCATAAACGCTTTGACTACTTTTGGAGCCAAAACGGACTCCGTATGAGTCAGATATCCATGTTTCAGTTAAAACTGCGCAAAACAGATTCCGAACGACAGTTACAAACTAGTTCTTGTGTAGTTGCATTGAATTGTTTCCATTCTACTTCACTAAACATCTCCATATGAGACTAATTGCTTGTTGGGAAATGCAAGAGACCTCAGTTTTGATGATGCACTAGGTCCATAGCTGGGACTTTGTTTATGTTCTCGAAATGCGTTTGTCGATTGCTCATTAAGAAAGTTTCTATACAAGTTTCTGAACGAACTCCTTAAGATAAGTTCGCCAAAAGTTCCCTATGAAAGAATCCTTTGAAGCATCTGGTCGTCACAAACATTTTGACTACTTGTGGAGCCAAAACAGACTCCGTATGAGTCAGATATCCATGTTTCAGTGAACACTGCACAAAACTACTACATTCGATTTTTTCCATTCTACTTCACTAAACATCTCCATATAAGATCCAATTACTTGTATGGAAATGCATGAGACCTCAGTTTTGATGATGCACTAGGTCCATAGCTGGGACTTTGTGTATGTTCTCGAAATGCGTTTGTCGAGTGCTCATTAAGAAAGTTTCTATACAAGTTTCTGAACAAACTCCTTAAGAAAAGTTCTCCAAACGTTCCCTGTGAAAGAATCCGTTGAAGCATGTGGTCGTCACAAACGTTTTGACTACTTGTGGAGCCAAAACGGACTCCGTATGAGTCAGATATCCATGTTTTAGTTAACACTGCGCAAAACTGATTCTGAACGACGGTTACAGACTAGTTCTTGTGTAGTTGCATTCAACTTTTTCTATTCTACTTCACCAAACATCTCCATATGAGATCCAATTACTTGTAGGGAAATGCAAGAGACCTCAGTTATGATGATGCACTAGGTCCATAGCTGGGACTTTGTGTATGTTCCCGAAATGCGTTTGTCGAGTGCTCATTAGTAAGTATCTATAGAAGTTTCTGAACAAACTCCTTAAGAGAAGTTCTCCAAAAGTTCCCTGCGAAAGAATCCTTTGAAGCATCTGGTCGTCACAAACATTTTGACTACTTTTGGAGCTAAAACGGACGCCGTATGAGTCAGATATCCATGTTTCTATTAACACTTCGCAGAACTGATTCCGAACGACACTTACAGACTAGTTCTTGTGTAGTTGCTTTCGATTTTTTTCCATTCTACCTCACTAGACATCTCCATATGTGATTCAATTACTTGTAGGGAAATGCAAGAGACCTCAGTTATGGTGATGCACTAGGTCCATAGCTGGGACTTTGTGTATGTTGTCGAAATGCGTTTGTCGAGTGCTCATTAAGAAAGTTTCTATACAAGTTTCTGAACGAACTACCTAAGAAAAGTTCTCGAAAATTTCCCTATGAAAGAATATGTTGAAGCATCTGGTCGTCACAAATGTTTTGTCTACTTGTGGAGCCAAAACAGACTCCGTATGAGTCAGATATCCATGTTCCAGTTAACACTGCGCAAAACTGATTCCGAACGACAGTTACAGACTAGTTCTTGTGTAGTTGCATTCAATTTTTTCCATTCTACCACACTAAACATCTCCACATGAGATCCAATTACTTTTAGGTAAATGCAAGAGACCTCAGTTGTGATAATGCACTAGGTTCATAGCTGGGACTTTGTGTATGTTGTCGAAATGCGTTTGTCGAGTGCTCATTAAGAAAGTTACCATACAAGTTTCTGAACAAACTCCTTAAGAAAAGTTCGCCAAAAGTTCCCTGCAAAAGAATCCGCTGAAGCATCTGGTCGTCACAAACATTTTGACAACTTGTGGAGCCAAAACAGACTCCGTATGAGTTAGATATGCATGTTTCAGTTAACACTGCGCAAAACTGATTCCGAACGACACATACAGACTAGTTCTTGTGTAGTTACATTCGATTTTTTCCATTCTACCTCACTAAACATCTCCATATGAGATCCAATTACTTGTAAGGAAATGCAAGAGACCTCAGTTATGATGATGCACTAGGTCCATAGCCGGGACTTTGTGTATGTTGTCGAAATGCGTTTGTCTAGTGCTCATTAATAAAGTTTCTATACAAGTTTCTGAACGAACTCATTAAGAAAAGTTCTCCAAAAGTTCCCTGTGAAAGAACCAGTTGAAGCATCTGGTCGTCACAAACATGTCGACTACTTGTGGAGCCAAAACGGACTCCTTATGAGTCAGATATCCATGTTTGAGTTAACACTGCGCAAAAATGATTCCGAACGAAAGTTACAGACTAGTTCTTGTGTAGTTGCATTCAATTTTTTCCATTCTACTTCACTAAACATCTCCATATGAGATCTAATTACTTGTAGGGAAATGCAAGAGACCTCAGTTATGATGATGCACTAGGTCCATAGCTGGGACTTTGTGTATGTTCTCGAAATGCGTTTGTCGAGTGCTCATTAAGAAAGTTTCTATACAGGTTTCTGAAAAAACTCCTTAAGAAAAGTTCTCCAAACTTTCCCTGTGAAAGAATCCTTTGAAGCATCTGGTCGTCACAAATGCTTTGACTACTTTTGTAGCCAAAACGGACTCCGTATGAGTCAAATATCCATGTTTCAGTTAACACTACACAAAACAGATTCTGAACGAGAGTTACAGACGAGTTCTTGTGTAGTTGCATTCGATTTTTTCCATTCTACTTCACTAACCATCTCCATATAAGATCCAATTACTTGTATGGAAATGCAAGAGACCTCAGTTTTGATGATGCACTAGGTCCATAGCTGGGACTTTGTGTATGTTCTCGAAATGCGTTTGTCGAGTGCTCATTAAGAAGGAGGCTAAACCCTAGAAGATAGCCTATGGTATGATTGTTGTTCGTCCTACGGACTAAAACCCTCCGGTTTATATAGACACCGGATAGGATAG
This sequence comes from Aegilops sharonensis, assembly GCA_904067115.1. Taxonomy (NCBI): domain Eukaryota; kingdom Viridiplantae; phylum Streptophyta; class Magnoliopsida; order Poales; family Poaceae; genus Aegilops; species Aegilops sharonensis. The sequence goes on from CAJFDF010000109.1 coordinate 15,506, forward strand.
GGTTACAGAGAGTCGGTTACAATGGCAGGAGATCTACATATCTGTATTGCCAAGCTTGCCTTCCACGCCAAGGAAAGTCCCATCCGGACACGGGACGAAGTCTTCAATCTTGTATCTTCATAGACTTGGAGTCCGGCCGTGACGATAATCCGGCTATCCGGACACCCCCTAGTCCAGGACTACCTCAAAACTCCTTAAGAAAAGTTGTCCAAATGTTCTCTGTGAAAGAATCCTTTGAAGCATCTGGTCGTCACAAACGCTTTGACTACTTTTGGAGACAAAACGGACTCCGTATGAGTCAGATATCCATGTTTCAGTTAACACTGCGCAAAACAGATTCCGAACGACAGTTACAGACTAGTTCTTGTGTAGTTGCATTCAATTTTTTCCATTCTACTTCACAAAACATCTCCATATGATATCTCAGTTATGATGATGCACTAGGTCCATAGCTGGGACTTTGTGTATGTTCTCGAAATGCGTTTGTCGAGTGCTCATTAAGAAAGTTTCTATACAAGTTTCTGAACTAACTCCTTAAGAAAAGTTCTCCAAACGTTCCCTGTGAAAGATTCCTTTGAAGCATCTGGTCGTCACAAACGCTTTGACTACTTTTGGAGCCAAAACGGACTCCGTATGAGTCAGATATCCATGTTTCAGCGAAGACAGCGCAGAACTGATTCCGTACGACAGTCACAGACTAGTTCTTGTGTAGTGGCATTCGATTTTTTCCATTCTACTTCACTAAACATCTCCATACAAGATCTAATTACTTGTATGGATATTTAAGAGACCTCAGTTATGATGGTGCATTAGGTCCATAGCTGGGACTTCGTGTAAGTTGTCGAAATGCGTTTGTCGAGTGCTCATTAGGAAAGTTTCTATACAACTTTCTGAACAAACTCCTTAAGAAATGTTCTCAGACGTTCTCTGTGAAAGAATCCTTTGAAGCATCTGGTCGTCACAAACGCTTTGACTACTTTTGGAGACAAAACGGACTCCGTATGAGTCAGATATCCATGTTTCAGTTAACACTGCGCAAAACAGATTCCGAACGACAGTTACAGACTAGTTCTTGTGTAGTTGCATTCAATTTTTTCCATTCTACTTCACTAAACATCTCCATATGATATCTCAGTTATGATGATGCACTAGGTCCATAGCAGGGACTTCGTGTATGTTCTCGAAATGCGTTTGTTGAGTGCTCATTAAGAAAGTTTCTATACAAGTTTCTGAACAAACTCCTTAAGAAAAGTTCTCCAAACATTCCCTGTGAAAGAATCCTTTGAAGCATCTGGTCGTCACAAACGCTTTGACTACATTTGGAGCCAAAACGGACTCCGTATGAGTCAGATATCCATGTTTCACTTAACAGTGCGCAAAACAGATTCCGAACGACAGTTACAGACTAGTTCTTGTGTAGTTGCATTCGATTTTTTCCATTCTACTTCACTAAACATCTCCATATGAGATCTCAGTTATGATGATATACTAGGTCCATAGCTGGGAATTTGTGTATGATCTTGAAATGCGCTTGTCGAGTGCTCATTAAGAAAGTTTCTATACAAGTTTCGGAACAAACTCCTTAAGAAAAGTTCTCCAAACGTTCCCTGTGAAAGAATCCTTAGAAGCATCTGGTCGTCATAAACGCTTTGACTACTTTTGGAGCCAAAACGGACTCCGTATGAGTCAGATATCCATGCTTCAGTTAAAACTGCGCAAAACAGATTCCGAACGACAGTTACAAACTAGTTCTTGTGTAGTTGCATTGAATTGTTTCCATTCTACTTCACTAAACATCTCCATATGAGACTAATTGCTTGTTGGGAAATGCAAGAGACCTTAGTTTTGATGATGCACTAGGTCCATAGCTAGGACTTTGTTTATGTTCTCGAAATGCGTTTGTCGAGTGCTCATTAAGAAAGTTTCTATACAAGTTTCTGAACGAACTCCTTAAGATAAGTTCGCCAAAAGTTCCCTGTGAAAGAATCCTTTGAAGCATCTGGTCGTCACAAACATTTTGACTACTTGTGGAGCCAAAACAGACTCCGTATGAGTCAGATATCCATGTTTCAGTGAACACTGCACAAAACTACTACATTCGATTTTTTCCATTCTACTTCACTAAACATCTCCATATAAGATCCAATTACTTGTATGGAAATGCAAGAGACCTCAGTTTTGATGATGCACTAGGTCCATAGCTGGGACTTTGTGTATGTTCTCGAAATGCGTTTGTCGAGTGCTCATTAAGAAAGTTTCTATACAAGTTTCTGAACAAAATCCGTAAGAAAAGTTCTCCAAACGTTCCCTGTGAAAGAGTCCTTTGAAGCATCTGGTCGTCACAAAACACTTTGACTACTTTTGGAGCCAAAAAAGACTCTGTATGAGTCAGATATCCATGTTTCAGTTAACACTGCGGAAAACAGATTCCGAACGACAGTTACAGACTAGTTCTTGTGTAGTTGCATTCGATTTTTTCCATTCTACATCACTAAACATCTCCATATGAGATCTTAGTTATGATGATGCACTAGGTCCATAGCTGGGACTTTGTGTATGTTCTCGAAATGCGTTTGTCGACTGCTCATTAAGAAAGTTTCTATACAAGTTTCTAAACGAACTCCTTAAGATAAGTTCTCCAAAAGTTCCCTGTGAAAGAATCCGTTGAAGCATGTGGTCGTCACAAACGTTTTGACTACTTGTGGAGCCAAAACGGACTCCGTATGAGTCAGATATCCATGTTTTAGTTAACACTGCACAAAACTGATTCCGAACGACGGTTACAGACTAGTTCTTGTGTAGTTGCATTCAACTTTTTCTATTCTACTTCACCAAACATCTCCATATGAGATCCAATTACTTGTAGGGAAATGCAAGAAACCTCAGTTATGATGATGCACTAGGTCCATAGCTGGGACTTTGTGTATTTTCTCGAAATGCGTTTGTCGAGTGCTCATTAGTAAGTATCTATAGAAGTTTCTGAACAAACTCCTTAAGAGAAGTTCTCCAAAAGTTCCCTGCGGAAGAATCCTTTGAAGCATCTGGTCGTCACAAACATTTTGACTACTTTTGGAGCTAAAACGGACGCCATATGAGTCAGATATCCATGTTTCTGTTAACACTTCGCAGAACTGATTCCGAACGACACTTACGGACTAGTTCTTGTGTAGTTGCATTCGATTTTTTTCCATTCTACCTCACTAGACATCTCCATATGTGATTCAATTACTTGTAGGGAAATGCAAGAGACCTCAGTTATGGTGATGCACTAGGTCCATAGCTGGGACTTTGTGTATGTTGTCGAAATGCGTTTGTCGAGTGCTCATTAAGAAAGTTTCTATACAAGTTTCTGAACGAACTACCTAAGAAAAGTTCTCGAAAATTTCCCTATGAAAGAATATGTTGAAGCATCTGGCCGTCACAAATGTTTTGTCTACTTGTGGAGCCAAAACAGACTCCGTATGAGTCAGATATCCATGTTCCAGTTAACACTGCGCAAAACTGATTCCGAACGACAGTTACAGACTAGTTCTTGTGTAGTTGCATTCAATTTTTTCCATTCTACCACACTAAACATCTCCACATGAGATCCAATTACTTTTAGGTAAATGCAAGAGACCTCAGTTGTGATGATGCACTAGGTTCATAGCTGGGACTTTGTGTATGTTGTCGAAATGCGTTTGTCGAGTGCTCATTAAGAAAGTTACCATACAAGTTTCTGAACAAACTCCTTAAGAAAAGTTCGCAAAAAGTTCCCTGCAAAAGAATCCGCTGAAGCATCTGGTCGTCGCAAACGTTTTGAATACTTGTGGAGCCAAAACGTACTCCGTATGAGTTAGATATGCATGTTTCAGTTAACACTGCGCAAAACTGATTCCGAACGACACTTACAGACTAGTTCTTGTGTAGTTGCATTCGATTTTTTTCCATTCTACCTCACTAAACATCTCCATATGAGATCCAATTACTTGTAAGGAAATGCAAGAGACCTCAGTTATGATGATGCACTAGGTCCATAGCCGGGACTTTGTGTATGTTGTCGAAATGCGTTTGTCTAGTGCTCATTAATAAAGTTTCTATACAAGTTTCTGAACGAACTCATTAAGAAAAATTCTCCAAGAGTTCCCTATGAAAGAACCAGTTGAAGCATCTGGTCGTCACAAACATTTCGACTACTTGTGGAGCCAAAACGGACTCCTTATGAGTCAGATATCCATGTTTGAGTTAACACTGCGCAAAACTGATTCCGAACGAAAGTTACAGACTAGTTCTTGTGTAGTTGCATTCAATTTTTTCCATTCTACTTCACTAAACATCTCCATATGAGATCTAATTACTTGTAGGGAAATGCAAGAGACCTCAGTTTTGATGATGCACTAGGTCCATAGCTGGGACTTTGTGTATGTTCTCGAAATGCGTTTGTCGAGTGCTCATTAAGAAAGTTTCTATACAAGTTTCTGAAAAAAATCCTTAAGAAAAGTCCTCCAAACTTTCCCTTTGAAAGAATCCTTTGAAGCATCTGGTCGTCACAAACGCTGTGACTACTTTTGGAGCCAAAACGGACTCCGTATGAGTCAAATATCCATGTTTCAGTTAACACTACACAAAACAGATTCTGAACGAGAGTTACAGACGAGTTCTTGTGTAGTTGCATTCGATTTTTTCCATTCTACTTCACTAACCATCTCCATATAAGATCCAATTACTTGTATGGAAATGCAAGAGACCTCAGTTTTGATGATGCACTAGGTCCATAGCTGGGACTTTGTGTATGTTCTCGAAATGCGTTTGTCGAGTGCTCATTAAGAAAGTTTCTATACAAGTTTCTGAAAAAACTCCTTAAGAAAAGTTCTCCAAACGTTCCCTGTGAAGGAAGCCGTTGAAGCATCTGGTCGTCAAAAACGCTTTGACTACTTTTGGAGCCAAAACGGACTCCGTATGAGTCAGATATCCATGTTTCAGTTAACACTGCGCAAAACATATTCTAAACGAGAGTTACAGACGAGTTCTTGTGTAGTTGCATTCGATTTTTTCCATTCTACATCACTAAACATCTCCACATGAGATCTCAGTTATGACGATGCACTAGGTCCATAGCTGGGACTTTGTGTATGTTCTCGAAATGCGTTTGTCGAGTGCTCATCAAGAAAGTTTCTATACAAGTTTCTGAACAAACTCATTAAGAAAAGTTCTGCAAACATTCCCTGTGAAAGAATCCTTTGAAGCATCTGGTCGTCAAAAACGCTTTGACTACTTTTGGAGCCAAAACGGACTCCGTATGAGTTAGATATCCATGTCTCAGTTAACACTGCGCAAAACAGATTCCTAACGACAGTTACAGACTAGTTCTTGTGTAGTTGCATTCGATTTTTTCCATTCTACATCACTAAACATCTCGATATGAGATCTCAGTTATGATGATGCACTAGGTCCATAGCTGGGACTTTGTGTATGTTCTCGAAATGCGTTTGTCGACTGCTCAGTAAGAAAGTTTATATACAAGTTTCTAAACGAACTCCTTAACAAAAGTTCTCTAAAAGTTCCCTGTGAAAGAATCCGTTGAAGCATGTGGTCGTCACAAACGTTTTGACTACTTGTGGAGCCAAAACGGACTCCGTATGAGTCAGATATCCATGTTTTAGTTAACACTGCGCAAAACTGATTCCGAACAACAGTTACAGACTAGTTATTGTGTAGTTGCATTAGATTTTTTCCATTCTACTTCACTAAACATCTCTATATGAGATCCAATTGCTTGTAGGGAAATCCAAGAGTCCTCAGTTTTGATGATGCACTAGGTCCATAGCTGGGACTTTGTGTATATTCTCGAAATGCGTTTGTCGAGTGCTCATTAAGAAAGTTTCTATACAAGTTTCTGAGCGATCTCCTTAAGAGAAGTTCTCTAAAAGTTCCCTGTGAAAGAATCCTTTGAAGCATCTGGTCGTCATAAACATTTTGACTACTTATGGATCCAAAATGGACTCCGTATGAGTCAGATATCCATGTTTCAGTTAACACTGCACAAAACTAATTCCGAACAACAGTTACAGACTAGTCCTTGTGTAGTTGCATTCGACTTTTTCCATTCTACTTCACTAAAAATCTCCATATGATATCCAATTACTTCTAGGGAAACAAAAGAGACCTCAGTTATGATGATGCACTAGGTCCATAGCTGGGACTTTGTGTATGTTCTCGAAATGCGTTTGTCGAGTGCTCATTAAGAAAGTTTCTATACAAGTTTCTGAAAAAACTCCTTAAGAAAAGTTCTCCAAACGTTCCCTGTGAAGGAAGCCTTTGAAGCATCTGGTCGTCAAAAACGCTTTGACTACTTTTGGAGCCAAAACGGACTCCGTATGAGTCAGATATCCATGTTTCAGTTAACACTGCGCAAAACAGATTCTAAACGAGAGTTACAGACGAGTTCTTGTGTAGTTGCATTCGATTTTTTCCATTCTACATCACTAAACATCTCCACATGAGATCTCAGTTATGATGATGCACTAGGTCCATAGCTGGGACTTTGTGTATGTTCTCGAAATGCGTTTGTCGAGTGCTCATTAAGAAAGTTTCTATACAAGTTTCTGAACAAACTCCTTAAGAAAAGTTCTGCAAACATTCCCTGTGAAAGAATCCTTTGAAGCATCTGGTCGTCACAAACGCTTTGACTACTTTTGGAGCCAAAACGGACTCCGTATGAGTTAGATATCCATGTCTCAGTTAACACTGCGCAAAACAGATTCCTAACGACAGTTACAGACTAGTTCTTGTGTAGTTGCATTCGATTTTTTCCATTCTACATCACTAAACATCTCCATATGAGATCTCAGTTATGATGATGCACTAGGTCCATAGCTGGGACTTTGTGTATGTTCTCGAAATACGTTTGTCGACTGCTCAGTAAGAAAGTTTATATACAAGTTTCTAAACGAACTCCTTAACAAAAGTTCTCTAAAAGTTCCCTGTGAAAGAAACCGTTGAAGCATGTGGTCGTCACAAACATTTTGACTACTTGTGGAGCCAAAACGGACTCCGTATGAGTCAGATATCCATGTTTTAGTTAACACTGCGCAAAACTGATTCCGAACAACAGTTACAGACTAGTTATTGTGTAGTTGCATTAGATTTTTTCCATTCTACTTCACTAAACATCTCTATATGAGATCCAATTGCTTGTAGGGAAATCCAAGAGACCTCAGTTTTGATGATGCACTAGGTCCATAGCTGGGACTTTGTGTATATTCTCGAAATGCATTTGTCGAGTGCTCATTAAGAAAGTTTCTATACAAGTTTCTGAGCGATCTCCTTAAGAGAAGTTCTCTAAAAGTTCCCTGTGAAAGAATCCTTTGAAGCATCTGGTCGTCATAAACATTTTGACTACTTATGGATCCAAAATGGACTCCGTATGAGTCAGATATCCATGTTTCAGTTAACACTACACAAAACTAATTCCGAACGACAGTTACAGACTAGTTCTGGTGTAGTTGCATTCGACTTTTTCCATTCTACTTCACTAAAAATCTCCATATGATATCCAATTACTTGTAGGGAAACAAAAGAGACCTCAGTTATGATGATGCACTAGGTCCATAGCTGGGACTTTGTGTATGTTCTCGAAATGCGTTTGTCGAGTGCTCATTAAGAAAGTTTCTATACAAGTTTCTGAAAAAACTCCTTAAGAAAAGTTCTCCAAACGTTCCCTGTGAAGGAAGCCTTTGAAGCATCTGGTCGTCAAAAATGCTTTGACTACTTTTGGAGCCAAAACGGACTGCGTATGAGTCAGATATCCATGTTTCAGTTAACACTGTGCAAAACAGATTCTAAACGAGAGTTACAGACGAGTTCTTGTGTAGTTGCATTCGATTTTTTCCATTCTACATCACTAAACATCTCCACATGAGATCTCAGTTATGATGATGCACTAGGTCCATAGCTGGGACTTTGTGTATGTTCTCGAAATGCGTTTGTCGAGTGCTCATTAAGAAAGTTTCTATACAAGTTTCTGAAAAAAATCCTTTAGAAAAGTTCTCCAAACATTCCCTGTGAAGGAAGCCTTTGAAGCATCTGGTCGTCAAAAACGCTTTGACTACTTTTGGAGCCAAAACGGACTCCGTATGAGTCAGATATCCATGTTTCAGTTAACACTGCGCAAAACAGATTCTAAACGAGAGTTACAGACGAGTTCTTGTGTAGTTGCATTCGATTTTTTCCATTCTACATCACTAAACATCTCCACATGAGATCTCAGTTATGATGATGCACTAGGTCCATAGCTGGGACTTTGTGTATGTTCTCGAAATGCGTTTGTCGAGTGCTCAT
>CAJFDF010000109.1:98985-109141 GCA_904067115.1 Aegilops sharonensis
AATCTTTGAAGCATCTGGTCGTCCCAAACATTTTGACTACTTGTGGAGCCGAAACAGACTCCGTATGAGTCAGATATCCATGTTTCAGTTAACACTACGCAAAACTAATTCCGAACGATAGTTACAGGCTAGTTCTTATGTAGTTGCATTCGATTTTTTCCATTCTACCTCATTAAACATCTCCATATGAGATCCAATTACTTGTAGGGAAATTAAAGAGACCTCAGTTATGATGATGCACTAGGTCCATAGCTGGGACTTTGTGTATGTTGTCGAAATGCGTTTGTCGAGTGCTCATTAAGAAAGTTTCTATACAAGTTTCTGAATGAACTCCTTAAGATAAGTTCTCCAAAAGTTCCCTGTGAAAGAATCCGTTGAAGCATCTGGTTGTCACAAACGTTTTGACTACTTGTGGAGCCAAAACGGACTCCGTATGAGTCAGATATCCATGTTTTAGTTAACACTGCGCAAAACTGATTCCGAACGACAGTTACAGACTAGTTCTTGTGTAGTTGCATTCAATTTTTTCCATTCTACTTCACTAAACATCTCCATATGAGATCCAATTACTTGTAGGGAAATTCAAGAGACCTTAGTTATCATGATGCACTAGGTCCATAGCTGGGACTTTGTGTATGTTCTCGAAATGCGTTTGTCGAGTGCTCATTAAGAAAGTTTTTATACAAGTTTCTGAATGAACTCCTTAAGAAAAGTTCTCCAAAAGTTTGCTGTGAAAGAGCCCTTTGAAGCATCTGGTCGTTACTAACATTTTTACTACTTGTGGAGCAAAAATGGACTCCGTATGAGTCAGATATCCATGTTTCAGTTAACACTGCGCAAAACTGATTCCGAACGACAGTTACAGATTAGTTCTTGTGTAGTTGCATTCGATTTTTTCCATTCTACTTCACTAAACATCTCCATATGAGATCCAATTAGTTGGAGGTAAATGCATGAGACCTTAGTTATGACGATGCACTACGATAATAGCTGGGACTTTGTGTATGTTCTCGAAATGCGTTTGTCGAGTGCTCATTAAGAAAGTTTCTATACAAGTTTCTGAATGAACTCCTTAAGAGAAGTTCCCCAAAAGTTCCCTGTGAAAGAATCCATTGAAGCATCTGGTCGTCACAAACGTTTTGACTAGTTTTGGGGCTAAAACAGACGCCATATGAGTCAGATATCCATGTTTCTGTTAACACTGCGCAGAACTGATTCCCAACGACACTTACAGACTAGTTCTTGTTAGTTGCATTTGATTTTTTCCCATTCTACCTCACTAAACATATCCATATGTGATCCAATTACTTGTACGGAAATGCAAGGGACCTCAGTTATGGTGATGCACTAGGTCCGTAGCTGGGACTTTGTGTATGTTGTCGAAATGCGTTTGTCGAGTGCTCATTAAGAAAGTTTCTATACAAGTTTCTTAACGAACTACTTAAGAAAAGTTCTCGAAAAGTTCCCTGTGAAAGAATATGTTGAAGCACCTGGTCGTCACAAATGTTTTGACTACTTGTGGAGCCGAAACAGACTCTGGATGAGTCAGATATCCATGTTCCAGTTAACACTGCGCAAAACTGATTCCGAACGACAGTTACAGACTAGTTCTTGTGTAGTTGCATTCAATTTTTTCCATTCTACTTCACTAAACATCTCCATATGAGATCCAATTAATTGTAGGGAAATGCACGAGACCTCAGTTATGATGATGCACTAGGTCCATAGCTGGGACTTTGTGTATGTTCTCGAAATGCGTTTGTCGAGTGCTCATTAAAAAAGTTTCTATACAAGTTTCTAAACAAACTCCTTAAGAAATGTTCTCCGAAAGTTCCCCATGAAAGAATCCGTTGAAGCATCTGGTTGTCACAAATGTTTTGACTAGTTGTGGAACCAAAACGGACTCCGTATGAGTCAGATATCCATGTTTCAGTTAACACTGTGCAAAACTGATTCCGAACGACAATTACAGACTAGTTCTTGTGTAGTTGCATTCAATTTTTTCCATTCTACTTCACTAAACATCTCCTTATGAGAACCAATTGCTTGTAGGGAAATGCACGAGACCTCAGTTATGATGATGCACTAGGTCCATAGCTGGGACTTTGTGTATGTTCTCGAAATGCGTTTGTCGAGTGTTCATTAAGAAAGTTTCTATAAAAGTTTCTGAACGAACTCCTTAAGAAAAGTTCTCCAAAAGTTCACTATGAAAGAATCCTTTGAAGCATATGGTCGTCACTAACGTTTTGACTACTTGTGGAGCCAAAACGGACTCCGTATGAGTCAGATATCCATGTTTCAGTTAACACTTCACAAAACTGATTCCGAACGATAGTTACAGACTAGTTCTTGTGTACTTGCATTCGATTTTTTTCATTCTACTTCACTAAACATCTCCATATGAGATCCAATTACTTGTAGGGAAATGCAAGAGACCTCAGTTATGATGATGCACTAGGTCCATAGTTGGGACTTTGTGTATGTTCTCGAAATGCGTTTGTCGAGTGCTCATTAAGAAAGTTTCTATACAAGTTTCTGAACGAACTCCATAAGACAAGTTCTCCAAAAGTTCCCTATGAAATAATCCTTTTAAGAATATGGTCGTCACAAACATTTTGACTACTTTTGGAGCCAAAACGGACGCCGTATGAGTCAGATATCCATGTTTCAGTTAACACTGCGCAGAACTGATTCCGAACGACACTTACAGACTAGTTCTTGTGTCGTTGCATTCTATTTTTTCCATTCTAATTCATTAAACATATCCATATGAGATCCAATTACTTGTAGGGAAATGCAAGAGACCTCAGTTATGATGATGCACTAGGTCCATAGCTGGGACTTTGTGTATGTTCTCGAAATGCGTTTGTCGAGTGCTCATTAAGAAAGTTTCTATACAAGGTTCTGGATGAACTCCTTAAGAAAAGTTCTCCAAAAGATTGCTGCGAAAGAACCCTTTGAAGCATCTTGTCGTCACAAACATTTTGACTACTTGTGGAGCCAAAACGGACTCCGTATGAGTCAGATATACATGTTTCAGTTAACACTGCGCAAAACTGATTCCGAACGACAGTTCCAGACTAGTTCTTGTGTAGTTGCATTCGATTTTTTCCATTCTACTTCACTAAACATCTCCTTATGAGAACCAATTGCTTGTAGGGAAATGCACGAGACCTCAGTTATGATGATGCACTAGGTCCATAGCTGGGACTTTGTGTATGTTCTCGAAATGCGTTTGTCGAGTGCTCATTAAAAAAGTTTCTATACAAGTTTCTGAACGAACTCATTAAGAAAAGTTCTCCAAAAGATTGCTGCGAAAGAACCCTTTGAAGCATCTTGTCGTCACAAACATTTTGACTACTTGTGGAGCCAAAACGGACTCCGTATGAGTCAGATATCCATGTTTCAGGTAGCACTGCGCAAAACTGATGCCGAACGACAGTTACAGACTAGTTCTTGTGTAGTTGCATTCGATTTTTTCCATTCTACTTCACTAAACATCTCCTTATGAGAACCAATTGCTTGTAGGGAAATGCACGAGACCTCAGTTATGATGATGCACTAGGTCCATAGCTGGGACTTTGTGTATGTTCTCGAAATGCGTTTGTCGAGTGCTCATTAAAAAAGTTTCTATACAAGTTTCTGAACGAACTCATTAAGAAAAGTTCTCCAAAAGATTGCTGCGAAAGAACCCTTTGAAGCATCTTGTCGTCACAAACATTTTGACTACTTGTGGAGCCAAAACGGACTCCGTATGAGTCAGATATCCATGTTTCAGGTAGCACTGCGCAAAACTGATGCCGAACGACAGTTACAGACTAGTTCTTGTGTAGTTGCATTCGATTTTTTCCATTCTACTTCACTAAACATCTCCTTATGAGAACCAATTGCTTGTAGGGAAATGCACGAGACCTCAGTTATGATGATGCACTAGGTCCATAGCTGGGACTTTGTGTATGTTCTCGAAATGCGTTTGTCGAGTGCTCATTAAAAAAGTTTCTATACAAGTTTCTGAACGAACTCATTAAGAAAAGTTCTCCAAAAGATTGCTGCGAAAGAACCCTTTGAAGCATCTTGTCGTCACAAACATTTTGACTACTTGTGGAGCCAAAACGGACTCCGTATGAGTCAGATATCCATGTTTCAGGTAGCACTGCGCAAAACTGATGCCGAACGACAGTTACAGACTAGTTCTTGTGTAGTTGCATTCGATTTTTTCCATTCTACTTCACTAAACATCTCCTTATGAGAACCAATTGCTTGTAGGGAAATGCACGAGACCTCAGTTATGATGATGCACTAGGTCCATAGCTGGGACTTTGTGTATGTTCTCGAAATGCGTTTGTCGAGTGCTCATTAAAAAAGTTTCTATACAAGTTTCTGAACGAACTCATTAAGAAAAGTTCTCCAAAAGATTGCTGCGAAAGAACCCTTTGAAGCATCTTGTCGTCACAAACATTTTGACTACTTGTGGAGCCAAAACGGACTCCGTATGAGTCAGATATCCATGTTTCAGGTAGCACTGCGCAAAACTGATTCCGAACGACAATTACAGACTAGTTCTTATGTAGTTGCATTCGATCTGTATCCCAGTTTGTGTTAGCCTGTTTCGATCTGTATCCCAGTTTGTGCTAGCCTTCTTAATGCAAACTTGTTTAACTTATGTCTGTACTCAGATATTGTTACTTCCGCTGACTCGTCTATGATCGAGCACTTGAATTCGAGCCCTCGAGGCCCCTGGCTTGTATTATGATGCTTGTATGACTTATTTATGTTTTAGAGTTGTGTTCTGATATCTTCCCGTGAGTCCCTGATCTTGATCGTACACATTTGCCTGCATGATTAGTGTACGATTGAATCGGGGGTGTCACAAGTTGGTCTCAGAGCCGACTGCCTGTAGGAATCCCCCTTACACACTCCTTGGCCGAAGTCGAGTCTAGTCATTGCAAAACTTTTACTAACATGGCTGTGTGCCTTACGGGCCCACGTCGCTATTGGGTGGTATTAGGATCTTTTACTCCTCGACCTTTACTCTGGGACTCTGATCTCTCCTCTATTCGGGTTAAATGAATTTTACTAAATCTAACATTAGGATCTCGTTATCACTTTCACCCGGAGAGCCCCTTATTACTGATGATCGTCTGCTGCACCAGAAGACCCTGAAGATACTCTCCGCTGTTAACTCGAGAACTTGTGTTCATCGCGTTTGCAATTCCCCTTCCACCGTAAACCCTTATGGATAACTACTTGCAGTTGTTATTCTTACCCTCATCCCCAGTTGGTCTTGTTATTACAAGATACCCTGAAAAACTCGTCGTTGTTTCGATAATCCTTTGAGCTTACTGCCGTGTTGTTCCTTGTCACCTGAATACCCCTACGGTTAATTCTCGCACTTATCGAGTATCCGCTCATCCCCCAGTTGTTCCTGTGTTACACAAAAGTCTTTGAAATACCATTCGATATTCCGAAAATCCTCAGCAACCTATTGCTCTGGAATTTCTTGTTTGCTTTCATTATGATTAATCCCATAAGTATAGTAATCATATTAGCATCCTTTGTCACCATCATTTTTGAGTCCGTTGATTCAATACGTTGTGAATGTTCACAATCATCAGTCGAGTCCTAGGATTATCTTTCCGGCTCATACGTCATTTTGAACATGAGCTGGTTCTTGACCAAACTATCTGTCGTCGATTGTGCCTCTGGTATATACAATTGATCCATCCTTGATCAGAACGTCTGCTTCTGATCCCTTGTTTTGGAAATCATAATTCCTTTGCATTTAAGCTTTGAATTATTCAGATGATTCCATAACTTGTTGCATTCGCATTCTTTCTTCCTCTGATTGGGTATCGATACTCACCTCAGCTCCACTGTGGATCGCCTTATCCACTGTTGGATTATTCTATCCGACAGTGTCCTTCATAATTAATCACCTTGTGAGTCCGTCTCCGATACATAATGCCTTTGTTAAATTGTACCCTTACCTTTTGTCATCCATGCTCTGCTTTCGAGCTGGTGATACTTACTCTTGAAGCTTATGGTATATGTTCGCAAGAAGCCCCGATGGGATTGAACCAACGCCTTCCCTCATCGGTGTGAACCCGAAAGATTTCACGAGTCATACTTATCTGGTATTGCACCAGGTAAAACTTTCAACAACTAATGTCATCTTCGAAATACGAGAGGTGAATGGAAGATTATGCATTGAGGAAGTGGGAGTCGACCTTGAACTTTGTGTTCATGCCCATGGACGCGATGTATATCCTATCATGGAAGCTTCTTGTAATAATAACTATTTCCTTGATAACTAACATATGGTATTTGTGAATTGATCCCATGCAACCGTGGTTCTGACCATGATTGTTCTTCTTTGATTCCATTTCTCGGACAAGTTAAAACAATTGTCTTCTATGGATCAATACACCAGTCCGACCTTTACTTTGATCTTGTGTCGAGTATTACCCCCCTGGTATCTCGAGATTATCATGGAACTGCATAACTTCTTATGAGTTCTTCATCAAGTGCTACCTTCCCACTGATTCCAATTTTTCACGGGCTCTGAGTTATTAAACACTCAAAGACACCGATAACTGAACCGAGTCCGTACTACGGTTCAACAACTCTTCAGTAAGCTTCTATAAGTATGAGTTTGTACCCGATCACGCCATTCCTAGCCTGTTTGGCTATATCATTGTCGTGATGATTTTAACTGTGCTACCCGGTCCTTCTTCTCGGAGCTCAATTTTCGATGATGAACTAACCTTACGTCGATCCTCATCGTCATATCATTTCTCCTTGAACAACAAGCTTGGTTTCGAGTTTGTGTCGTACCCTTGGTTCCAATAACCTTTCACTTCATTACTTTGACTTGATGTCGTCGCCGATCGATTACATCTTCATGAACTCTCGCGACAAAGGTGTCGTGATCATCAACATTCTGAGCTCATCCAGGATATCAATTGAATTCATGACGAGAAATACCATCCTTGCCCTTGATGAATTGTATTATCATCGCCCACTTTATTGCCTTCCCACCAACACAAGCTTGTTCATGTTTGGTGTTATACCTTGAGTTCCTTGCTATCCAGCAATTGTTCTTCTTTACCTTGGAGTATTACCATCCTTTATGTCAAGAATGTTCTGAGATTTGTTCCACCTCTTGAGAATTCTTGACATAGAAATACTTCTCACCATCACCATTCTTTCTTGGTCCCCGTGTTAATTCCAACAAGTGAACGGTGTTGTTTGGATTCTTTCCTTCTAGCAACCCTATTTCTTTGAAGTTAATGGTCGAAAGTTCATTCTTAGGCTATTGATTATTGAATCACCATTCTGACATTGGTCGTGCAACCCAACCCATATTTCGGGCGCACCTTTCNNAACCCATATTTTGGGCGCACCTTTCAACCAATGTTTAATTGTGTATGTTTTCCTCGAGCATACTTCCTTATATCATTTGATCTGACAAATGTTATCTCCTTGTTCACTTAATTGTGGAAATCCATCTTTTGGGAATCTCGATGAATTGCCGTTGAGTTCACCAGACACCTCCTTGTCCTCTCCTTGGGTTAATGATGGACTCTTGTTAATGGAAATCACTTCATAGTTCATTTCCCCGAGAATCTTACAATGTCATCTCGTCAATTTGTGTTGCACCTTTTCTTCTCAGGTATCCTAAGTCTGAGGTATCGTGACACCAATCGGAGCTGAATCTCGGTCAGATATGATGGTTGGGACATATTTGCAAGAGTTGTAACATTGATCTCTACGTAATCCGGTAAGGTGGTGTCTTTGCTTAGCAACCTTGGCCAGAGGACCTATTGTTATAGTTTCCTATTTAGCAATGTTAACCATTCTTCCAAAAGGAAATTGAAAGACTTATTCTATAAGTTGTTTCTGATGAATCCATTGAGTATCTAAAGTCCGACCTTTGCTTGAAGACCATGTCAATGCTATCTCGAAGCATGTCTGTGGTACTCCGATTTTCAACAAGAACATTTGAAGCCCAATGCTAAATGTTTCTTGCGCAATTATCCAAACACCGATATATGGGTAATGTCATGAAAATTCTCTCCCCTACCTAAAGAGTTTTCTACATTATATCCTGTCATGGATATCATGCTCTGCTTATCCTTGGGAAGGATATACCCCTGAAATATGTGTTTAAACACATTTTCCTTTCCATTGTTCTGTTTAATCTGAGAATATCATTTTCCTTTCCATTGGTTTGCTTAACCCTTCTTGTGATCTATATGTAAAACACCTTGGTGTACAAACCGTGTCAGTAAGACCCTGTTTCTATTGTTGATGACATTCCGGTAACCACTGATGGATGAGAACTTTGCCTATTGGTCTGCCTCGTTCAACGAGCAGGAAAATGGTTCTCTTCGTCCCTCGCCCTTGGTACCGACGTTGTTGCCGACATAACTGACAGGCTATCCTCTGACATGCCTTGCTTACATGATCGTGCAAGACGTTACNGTGTCAGTAAGACCCTGTTTCTATTGTTGATGACATTCCGGTAACCACTGATGGATGAGAACTTTGCCTATTGGTCTGCCTCGTTCAACGAGCAGGAAAATGGTTCTCTTCGTCCCTCGCCCTTGGTACCGACGTTGTTGCCGACATAACTGACAGGCTATCCTCTGACATGCCTTGCTTACATGATCGTGCAAGACGTTACCGCCCTTCCTACTCTTAACCCACATGGTGGGCCCATAACCCACAGTTCCACAGGTTCGAAACTTGACTCTCCTACACCCCCTGTTCCCAAGGTTGTTCCTCGCGTGTGACCTCGTATGTAATTCACGAGCCATCTTCCGAGGGATCATCAAATCTGTTGCCGGACGCAATACTTATTCCCGATTGCTTTGAGCCCCTTTCACGCCCTGTTTCAGGCATCGAACGGTTGCCTGCTCGCTCGAAACTTCCCATGAAACCTCATTACTTTGCTCTCGATATTTCCTTAAGTTTCAATTCGAGAGTTACTTTCTTCCACCTTCCTCGATGATATCGACCAGATAGTCAACCTGGTAGAGGTTCGTTCTCCCGGAATACCCCCTTATTTTTACGTAAGTACGATGGAGTTCCCGAAGGAAGGAGGACAACTTCATCTTGATGACCTGAAGCAGAGAAATGAAGACATCAATGTAATGGATCAACCTCTTTGAGAAGAACAACCAAGACCAAGAACACTCCCAGGAATTTCGTAACCCGAACCTTCCCCCTTTACTTCCCTCTTAAATCTCGGGACGAGATTTCTTGTAGTGGAGGAGAATTGTGACGCCCGGATAATCAAGCTACAGTGAACCTCTGCTAATGGTGCCACGTCACCTCGGTTACTATTGATAAACTCGAATTAGTTCGAAACTGATTCAAATTCAATTTCAAAATCAAGCAAACAATAAAAGTTTTCAAATATTAAAACTAAAATGTTCGGAGTGAACTAAATATGGCATAGGTAATTATGGAGGAGAAACCACACCTTTATAAAATGTTTAAATACTATTAGATGAATAAAACAGCAGTAAAACAATTATTTACTTACCTTTTTGTAATTAATAAAATGTCAAACTAAATTATTTGAGGACTATACTTTTTGTGACTATGGACTAAGTTCAAATACTAATTTAGATGCTACTTGTATTTTACTAAAACTAAAATAATAGAAAATAAAACTAAAACAGAAAAGTAAAATAAATAAAAAGTAAAAAAAAACAAAACAAAAGAAAAGGGAAAGAACCCCCGCTTCCCCCACTGGGCCTGGACCCAGCCGGCCCAGTCGGCCACCCCACCAGGCCGGCCCAACCGGGCAAAGGCCAACCGGCCAGCCCACCCCTGCTCCCTTATCTACTCCACCTTGACCGCAAACCCTAACCCACTACCGCTCTCCCACTCCCCCCCCCCCACGACGCCACTCCCTCTCCCCCCTCTCCTCTCGATCCCATCTGGATCGGGGGCACTCGACGCCGCCGCCCGGTGCCTCCCGCTACCTCGCCGCCCCATCCGCGACCGCGTCGTTGCTGGATCCCACCAGACTGCCCCGCCCTGGACCTCCCCGACCTCTCCCCCGACCGGCTTCCCCCAAGCCACGGCGCCCATCGTCTCTCCAACGCGGGTGAGGCCCCCGGCCTCCGCCACCTCTCTCCCATGT